>JBBPSD010000608.1:0-20106 GCA_038093415.1 Xerocomellus chrysenteron | reverse complement strand
CCCTCGTAACTATAATTGTTTACCTATCTCTGCCCAGGATGATTTTGATATCTTTACTGATGATGTTGGCATTGACATTATCAATAGCAATGGATGGAGCAACATAACTGGATCCCCCTGTGGGTCTGACTCAGGGTATTTCTAGTCTTTCGTCATGGACTCAGAGCTAGCTGGGGGTAATTTTATGATTCTTTTTCTTTTCACACGTCGCTCATCTTCTGACTCCCTCCTTATCTCTTCGCACTGTTCCTTCAGAACACCTTCCACCTAAACGCTTTAAAGATCCTTGCCCGGCTGTGATGGTTTCCTAAGAGTATAAACCTACCAACAAACTGTAGCAAGTATAGAAATAGTTAGTGGGTACGATTGGTTCGTCCCAAAAGAGACTCGAAAGGAAAGGGAGAAGTCCGGGAGAGGTCCGATCGATGGTACTCAGCATTAAGAACAAGTCCGAGCGAAATGCGAGTGGTAGTCTGAGCGTTAATCCAATAGTCCGAGCGGTTTCAGTCCTATGGAATGAAAGAGAGAGACGGTAAATACACAGTAGACAGTTTACTGCATTCGGTGTTGAAGACGGTGACGGTGACGGTCGTTGTGAGCCAAAAGGGAGCTGGTATTTTCGATACCATACATGGATATTATAGTCTGAGCATTCTCGGACTCTAACTACGACCAGAAACTACTAGCCGTGACATGAAACCCAAAAGGATAATGAAAATACACTATTGGAAATGAACAGACAGGCGCCACCATCTGTCTAGACAGAATGGAGCATTTTTATATAGCGGCCGTCATATGTGATCGGTCCGGAATTAAAAGGTGTAAAGAGGAACAATGATGAGGTCGCCGAAGTCCGTGGAAGGCACATGGCAAGGAAGGACGACGGAACCAAGAAGTAGTAGAATGGATGATGATAAGATAAGGACTAACGGATAGTTCCAATATAGAAGACCGAGACGACTGACGCTCCGGAGTACCGGAGTACCTTCGGACTAAGACGGCTGGGCTCGGACTTGTCAAGGATGCGTTGGATAGGATATTTAGAGTGAAAGGGGATTCTGAAATGTGGGGGGAATAGAGGATACGCCTACAGAGATGTACCAGTCTCTACAACGCAGCTTCTCTCTTCTACACACTGTGCATGGTTCCATTGTCCCATTTCCATTTACCCTTTATGGACATCTTCTTCTTTCCACGTGTTGCCTCAACGCAGCCTCACTCCACCATTGCACAGCTTAGCTATCCCTTTATATCCATCTTGGCCTTAGTGCTACAAACACTGCTTGGTCTGTGCACTGCGTGCCCACCTATTTAAATGATGATACTTCATGTATTCTCCTTAACTTTGATCTACTTGATCTCCCCTTGATACTTGGATCTCTCTCAGTCTTCACGTTACTTCTGAGTATGCACTCCTTCGTACCTTCACCCTTGGACTCCCTAAGCAAATGACTGTTGCCAGGAGTCATCATGGAAGCCCCTGACACCCTTAGCTCTTGAAGACACCCTTTAAGAATGTTAGCCCTTGTTCTTTTCAAGTCTACATTTGCCTCTACCTGAGTCAAGCGTAACATTGGCTAATAAGGGTACGATGTCATGATAAGAGATATATAAGAATAACATCATCAGTCTAGACCAAAAGATAAGAGATAGCTTATCTTGATATGGTGAGTAATATGTATGAATAGCATAACAATAAGGTCAAAGACTGCCCTATAATCTGGTATCAGGATAAAAATATCTGAATGAGAAATACCAGGATTCTCAACACTCCTCCTCACTAGAAATGTTACAATGATTTGTAGCATATGAGTTTGAGTGCCTTTCTTCCATCTTCAAATTTCTGCTTGTCCAAGTTTTTGGTACAGATATCAGCAAATTGCTGATCAGTTGGAATATAGTAAAGTCCAAATCATTTAATGTCTTTCTCCACATAGCAGGTTTGGTCCAAGGAAATTGTCCTTTTCTTGTGGTCTTGAGTAATCATCATTCCTAGGTACTCTTTTGCTTGACTGGATCTCTTGATTCCCATCATTTCATAAACTGAGCTTTATGAGAAAGGACTTGTGTCTTGTTGCTACCCATAAAAAGTGCATCATCAACATAAATGAAAAGTATGTTAATTTCTTCACCAATGATCTTGAAGTACATAAGTTCCTGGGTCTGCTTTGCAGTGGATAAATCCCATCTCCAGTAGACTTCGATGCAGTTGCTTGTTCCATTGAAGAGCAGACTGCTTAAGTCCATAGATAGACTTCTTCAATTGACAGACCTTTTTCTCCTGACCTTGTAATAAAATCCTCCAGTTGATCCATATAGATCTCTTCATCCAGCTTGCCAAAAAGGTAGGCAGTCTTAATATTAAGTGCTTCTATTTCCCAATCATGAACCACTGCTAGCAACAAGAGAAGTTGAAATGTTTCAAATCTTGCTATTGGAGAGAAGGTTTCTTCATAGTCTATTCTGAAGATCTGTGTAAATCCTTTTGTGGTGAGTCTGGCTTTCTTGCGACTATCAGATTTAACAGCAAATACCTATCTCCTTTTGATGGTGTGACAACCCTTAGGTAGATCTACCAGTTCCCATACCTTTCTCTCATGTAATGATTTTATTTCATTGTTTATGGCACTTTTCTACAATCCTTGGTCTTCCTTAGAGAGTTTGAGAATATTTCTATACTGTTTGGGAAGAGGACTGTTAGTAGATTCCACAGCCATGGATAAGTGACGACAAATCCATTTAGATGAATACATCTGTCCTATTTCATCTTCTTTGTTTGTAGGAGTTGGTTCAACATTCATAGACTCCTTCTGAATAGATGCAAGTCCTCAAATATCTCTCTCAATTTGTAATGGTGGTCTATTGTTAAGACTGGGTCAACTCTGAGGAACTCCAGGGATCCGGTGTTACTTATCAGAAGGACATTGGCTTCACCGTATGTGGTGCACCCTTGTTGATAGCCTAGTCCCGGATTTACATAGTGGAAGAGCAGAGGTTGTCCGGAGGATGCAAGACTTAGCATGAAGGGTAATCTGTAAGTGGACGGAAGATGAAGCCATCAAGATGTTCAAACAGAGTGGAGGAGTATCTTTGATGATATTAGACTAAAGAGTATAAGTCCATAGTGTACAGTTTATACTGTATACTATTGGAGAGTACTAAGAAGTTCGAAAGCGAAGCAGTGCTTCGGAGGTACTGTAAGACTGTACCAAACTGCGGAAACATTGGCACAGATAATACTAAGTAGTGAGAGGAACAGATAGATTTATTACAGGTTTACAGGAACAGATTGAGAGAGACTGAAGTAGATACCTAGCCCAAGTCCAATAGTCTGGAGGGATAAACAAACCAGAGTTGATCCAGAGGAGCAGAGTTGAACTTGGAGAAAAACTGGGATATGGCAGTATCCCCCTCTTAGGCCTGAACCCTTGAAGGCCATTAGTGAGGAAAAGAATGTGGAGTGGAAAAGTGGAGTCAGAAAAGTCCGGAGAAATCTGCCCAATATAAAAACCATTGAGTCTGGCTAAATATTTCAAAACTTTACCACCATCATGTCCAATATTACCAACATCAAGAACTGGTTGGAGGCCAAGCTCAAAGAGGACGACAATGATCCTGACAACCTCAGTGTGGTGAAGTTCAATGAGTAAAGGTGGCATGCAAGGGCGAAGAAGAAGGAGGAGGACCAAAAGAAGGCAGAAGTGAAGAGGAAGGTGGAGGTGACGGCAGCAGTGAAGTGGAGGGCACAGGAGAAGGTGGCTGAGGAGGCAGGCAAGAAAAGGGTGAGTAAATAAACCATTTGCCCCACTGATATCATGTGCTAACTCAAAAAGGCTGAGCAAGTCCATTCAGAGCAGAGCTCTGAAGGAAAAGGAAAAGGAAAAGCACATAGGCTGGAGTATGTGGCCAGAGTGGATGGGAAGGCCATGACATGGGTCACCTGTCAAGACGCGAAGGCCAAGTGCAAACAGCCTGGAGAGAAGAGAAGAGAGAAGAAGGTACACTGGAGGAAGCAGGCTGCAGAGGAGTTGCCAAAGGGGAAGAAGAAGGCAAAGAAGGTGCAGAGGGAGACGGAGACTGGGCTGAGCAGAGGAGCAGCCCTTGAGGGGCAGCAGACCTCCTCAAAGATTGTCAAGAATCTCAGCAACCTGATGAGGGGGCTGCTCTGGCGGCTGGACCGCCAGAATGCACTCCTTGCACAACTGGTGCAGCTGAAGGCAGAGAAGGTTTGGCATGCAGAGATGTCGGAGGAGTCGAGGTTGGATGACGAGATAGAACATGAGCTAGAGCTGCTCAATGTGAAGAAGGTGGAGGAGCAGACGAAAGAGATGGTGGCGCTGCAGGTGCAGGTGGACGTGGATGCGAAGAGAGCAGTGGAGGCCATGGAGGAGTCGGAGGAGTTGGAGACAGGTGGAGATAACAAGGAGGAAGAAGAAATGTCAGATAGTATGGTGTAGTAGATAGAAATAATATATGCTTTCACTCGTTATTGTACAGAGTAAGATCCGAGTCAGTCCGGATATCAGAGGTGAAAGTCATGGACAAGTTCGGAGGCATGCCCAAGCTCTGTGGCTAGGAGCCAAGACATCTCATCATCAGTACCTTCATATCCAGACCATCATACCAGGTACAACAACTTGCAATTTCTTTGATGTCAATCTACCTTGAAGTCAAGAATCTCAGAGATCTCGAACTCCAGTTCTCCATCCACTTCAACCGGAGGTGGCGGAGATTATACCCTGTTTGGGATGGTGTTGGGCACAGAGGATTCTAACTGGGAGACATGGAAAATGGGGTGAACCAATTTCATAGAGTCTGGAAGTTGGAGGGTAAAGGAGTGGGTTCCTGTCTGAGTGATAATGGTATACAGCCCTAAGTTCTTCTCAGAGAGTATCTTAGAGGGCCTAGTGGACTGGAAGTACTTAGCTTTGATAAAGATCTGATTACCAACTTTGAAGTCTGGCACCAGAGATCATTTGGCATCAGTGGGTCCCTGATAATGTTCTTGGACATGGGCCATATTCTCATGGAGGAATTGATGGAGGAAGTTGAGGTCAACGGAGTACTCTCTGGCTCGAGCAGAGGAAAGGTCTCTTTCCAGATAGGCTGTGATATTGGGGTGGTAACCTTTATTAGCAAAGAATGGTGACACTCTGGTGGTAGCACTTGGAGCATTATTGTACAAGAACTCAGCGAGGGGCAGAAGTTCCAACCACTTATCTTGCTGATAGTTACTGTAAATCTGGAGGTATTGCTCAAGGGTCTGGTTCATTCACTTAGTCTGGCCATCACCTTCTGGATGATGTTGGAGGTAGAGTGGAGTCTGATGTCAAGGGCCTTACTGAGGGAGTGGAAGAAATGAGAGATGAACTCCGAACCTCTGTCAGAGGTGATGTGGGAGGGAACTCTGTGCTTAGAGAATACATGGAGGAGGCAAAGCTTGCAAGCTCTGGGAATGCAATTGTGTCATGAGTAGGGGTGAAGATGCACTATTTGGACAAATGATCAATGACAACAAGTATTGAAGTAAAACCAGAGGACAGAGGAAGCTGTTCAATAAAATCCATAGTTATGGAGTTGCATGATTTCTTGGGAATAGGGAGTTGTTTTAAGAGGCCATAGGGCTTATACCTAGGAACCTTGGCACAGGCACAGGTTGTGCAGGAGAAAACATAGTCCTTTATGAATGTACAGAGTCCTGGCCAAGTGTATTCACGTCTGATAAGTTCCAGGGTCCTGTTCTGTCTGAAGTGTCCAGAGAGGGGATGATCGTGCTTATACTGGAGGACCTGGAGTCAGAGGTCATTGGAATCTGGTACATAGATATGACCATCTAGATGGAGAAAACCATCAGCATCAATGGTTCATCGTAAGTCAAGGGGTTTGGAGGTGGAGAGGTGGATGGAAGCCACAGGATTGAAGGGGAGTGTGGAGAGGATGTCGTCATGGAGGGTCTCTAGGTCAAACAGGACACTAGCCCGGAGGACTGGAGCTGTGAGATAAGTAACTTGGAGGGATGCAGCAAGCTGTTCCTATGTAAAGACTGGTCGGAAATTGTGAGGATTGACGTGAGCATAGTCCTTATTTTCCTCTTTGGGATAGATATCCCAGCGTCTAGTGAGGAAATCAGGCTTTGCACCAAGCTTTCCGGGGCAGAAATGAACAACCATGTTGAACTGGGAGAGGAACTGTGACCAGTGGACTTGCTGCCTGGTCAGGAGCTTGGTAGTTGCAAAGTACTCTAGGTTTTTGTGGTCAGTGACTATATTGACCAGAGCAGTGGAGCCCCAAGGTCGTGATGCCATGACTTGGACACCTCATGGATAGCGAGGAGCTCCTTGTCATGGGTATCATAATTGAGCTCTGGAGCGGACAAAGTCCAGGAATAGTAAGCCACTGGCCTGATCTCATCATCAGAACAACAGAGAGAGAGAATACCAGCAATGGCATAATCAGAGGCATTGGTTTCTACTATCATTGGAGCGTCTGGAGACCAATGAGTGAGGATCAGAGCAGAGGTGAAGGCGTGCTTGTGAAAGGCAGAATGACAGGAGTCACTGAAGCTCCAGGCTATACCCTTGCAGGTGAGGCAAGTCAAAGGAGTGATGATATCAGAGTAGTTGTCTATGAACCATCAGTGGAAATTAGCAAATCCTAAGAAGGACTAAATGTCCTTAATCATTTGAGGCTCAGGCCAGTCCTGTATGGTCTGTACCTTATCCGCAGACATGATAAGTCTGGAGGGTGAGAGCTGGTATCTGAGGTACTCAGTGGAGTCGGTGTGGAATTTGCATTTTTCTGGTTTTGCATAGAGACTGTGCTTGTGGAGTCTCCCCTGGACATTGTTCTTTGTGGGAAACCTTATCTGCAGAATAGATCAGGATGTCATCCAGGTAGACGATAATACAAACATCTAAAAGATCTGCAAAGACTGTATTAACAAACCGCTGGAACACTGCAGGGGTATTCATTAGACTGAATGGCATGACTAGCTACTCATATGTAAGAACCATAGCACATGCAGAAGGAAGTCTTCCATTCATCTCTGGTGGAGATGCAGACCAGGTGGTACACATGCCAGAGATTGATCTTGGTGCAGATCCAGACATGGCTCAGAGCGTCTAGGAGGTCTGTGATACGAGGCAGAGGGTAGTGGTCTTTCTTTGTGATCTTGTTGAGTACTCTGAAATTCACACAAAAACAGAGTGACCCATCCTTTTTGTGGATGAAGAGGACCAGAACGGTGTGAGCAGAAGAGGAGGGACAAATAAATCCCATGGTGAGGTGCTCATCTAGGAATGTTCGAAGGGACTCAAGTTTGGAGGAAGAAAGGAAGTAGGTAGTGCCTATTGGAGGAGAAGCTCCTGCTTCCAGGTTGATCTTTAGATCATGTTCACAATGTTGAGCAAGTGTGTCAGCTTTACTCTTGCTGAAGACATCAGCAAAGTCGTGGTAGTCTGGAGGAACTCTGGACAGCTCTGAAGACCAGACTTGGAGGTGATAGAAGCGGAGCAGAGATTACTCTCCTGAGGGCGGATTTGCAGGCTGAATTGGACAGAGCCCTCAAGATGACAGGCCAATGCAAAAGCAGGGGCACTGATAATCATAATGGGTGGAGCCTTGCATTGGGAGAAACTCAATGGTGTATTGTGATGGTATAGGAGTAGCCAAAGGAGGTAAGTCTGGAGGCTGCGGAGATGAGCTCGGGGGTGCTGAGATGTTCTGTCCAGACAAGTGGAACAATGTAGAGACTGGTACATCTCTGTAGGCATATCCTCCATTTCCCCCACATTTCCCAGAGTCCCCTTTCACTCTAATATTCTCTCCAACACATCTTTGACAAGTCTGAGCCAGCCGTCTTAGTCTAAAGGTACTCCAGTACTCCGGAGCATTGGTCTTCTTGGTCTTCTATATTGGAACTATCTGTTTGTCCTTATCTTATCATCCTCCATTCCACTACTTCTTGGTCCCGTTGTCCTTCCTTGCCACATGCCTTCCATGGACTTCGGTGATTCCATTATTGTCTCTCTTTAGGTCCTTTTAACTCCAGACTGATTATATGTGATGGCCACTATATAAAATGCTCCATTCTGTCTAGACAGATGGTGGCACCTGTTTGTTAATTTCCAATAGTGTATTTTCATTACCCCTTTGGGTTTCATGTCACGGCTAGTAGTTCCTAGTCATAGTTAGAGTCCAAGAATTCTCGGACTATAATATCCATGTACAGTATCAAAAATACCAGCTCCCTTTTGGCTCACAATTACTGTCACCATCTCTGTCTTCAACACCAAACGTAGTAAACCACCTACTGTGTATTTACCGTTCCTCTCTTTCATTTCATAGGCCCGAAACCGCTCAGACTTGTTCTTAAATGCTGAGTACCATCGATCAGACTTCTCCTGGACTTCTCCCTTTCCTTTCAAGTCTCTTTTGGGACGAACCAATTGTACCCACTAACTATTTCTACACTTGCTACAGTCTGTTGATAGGTTTTATACCCTTAGGAAACCATCACAGCCGGGCAAGGTTCTTTAAAATGAGGTACTGTCCGAAACCCAATCAATCAATGGATTGTAGTGGGTGAACCAGTTGTGTCCTAGAACAAGAGAACAAGAGCCATCCAGCGGAGTGACATAAAATGTCATCGGAGTGATGTCACTGGTTTGGAAATGGACAGAGAGGTTGATAGCTTGAGTTATTGTGGAATTAGTAGTTCCATTGAAGAGTTGGAGTTGGAGTGGAGGGATGGGGTAAGATGAAATGGCATGTTCATTCACAAATGTAGTGTCTATGAAACAATCAGAGGATCTGGAGTCTACTAATGCTGAGACAGAAGGGATGTTATAAGAAATCACAGTGACAGAGGACATAAGGGACTGAGGGTCTAAGAGAGCAGATGTGTTGAGATGAATCTCCTTGAGGGCACAAGTGGAATCAATGCAACCTCCTGATTGTGCGGAGTCAGGGAGGTCACACACTATTTTTTTGTCTCTGAAGAGACCTCCAGTTTATTTTCCAGAGTAGTTGCTACAGTGTGACCCTTGGACACCAAAGAGGTAGATTTTGGGCACTCTTTAGCAATATGTCCAGCGAGACTGCAGAACATACAAAGCTTATTGTCAAAACAGTTCTTCCGCTCCCCAGCAGTAAGCTTGCTGTCCTTTGCCAGCTTGGTGGTGAGGTCAGGCTTATCTCTGGAGCTACTGGAGGTATTCACGGCTTTGCCCTTGGACTCCTTGGTGTCCTTAGGAGTGGCAGAGGAGGAAGAAGTGGAAGTGGAGGTAGATGATTTATCAGGGGCAGATTCAGATGTGGAGGGGTTGGCAGACAGATTTGTTTGGTGGCTAGCTTCAGACTTGTGCTCTCAATAGTGCGCATTTATAGCCTGGGCAAGGTGACAAAGGTCGGAGAGGGTGGAGGGCTTCCCAACGCAAGAAACCTCATCTTTAATGCAGTCAGGGAGGCCATTATAAAAGTGGTGCTGGAGGATACCTTCTCCATAACCTTGGATCTGCAAAGCAATCCTATTGAATTCCATGATGTACTTATTGATCCGCTGCCCATCTTTCATGGAGAAGTGGTTGAGCTGGTGTTCAACATCTCCGATAGGGTCATGTGGACTGAAGTTGGTCTGGAGCTTCAGGATGAACTCCTTGAAGTCGTCCCACCAAAATGGTTGGAGAGCTTGATCCTCTGTGAGCAGGAGGTCTGGTTCAAACCATTCCAAGGCCATACCTTTCAAGTACAATTGTGCCAAGATTACTTTAGTGTGCCCGGTACAAAAAGCTTTGGCACAGTCCTGGAAATTGTGTTTGAGCTGCACTAGGAAATCCTGGAGCTTTCAGCTGTGGGGAGACTATGACAAGCATTGAGTCTAATATACTATTAAAACCAGGTCAACTCCGGGGGTCCAGAGTTACTTAGTGGAAGGACATTGGCTTCACCATATGTGGTGCGCCCTTGTTGATGGCCTAGTTCCAGATTTACATAGCGGAAGAGCGGAGGTTGTCTGGAGGATGCAAAACTTAGCACGAAGGCTAATCTGTGAGTGGATAGAAGATGAAGTTGTCAAGATGTTCAAATAGAGTGAAGGAGTATCTTTGATGATATTAGACTAAAGAGTATATGTCCATAGTGTACAGTTTATGTATATACTATTGGAGAGTACTAAGAAGTCCAAAAGCAGAGCAGTGCTCTGGAGGTAAAACTATACCGAACTGTGGAAACACTGGCACAGATAATACTAAGTAGCAAGAGGAACAGATAGGTTTAGTACAGGTTTACAGGAACAGATGGAGAGAGACTGAAGTAGATACATAGCCCAAGTATGACAGTCCAAAGGGATAAACGAACTGGAGTTGGTTCGGAGGAGTGGAGTTGAACTTGGAGAAAAACTGGAATATGACACCAACCATGGGCAGGCACCCATTTTGTAACCGCAGTGCATCACACTAGAGGGACTGTCAGAGACAAGGGCATGGCAAGAAATCCACTATATACCGTGTAGACTAAGTGATTGACCATCGCACCTGGCTGTGGGTTTGAACAGAGCTGGTCCAAGGGAGGGGCACAGATGTTGATGAGGTGAGGAAAGATGCACAGTGTTGCAGTGGATGAGAAAGAAGGAGAGAGGAAAGCGAGCACGGTGCTGATCTATGTATCAGTGTGCCTTTATATATACCATGGCCTGTGCCCCCCATAACGTACATACCACAGCATGTCATTTAGGCCCCTTAGGCTTGCTGTGGATGCCTCTCTGCAAATTGGCTGTCTTCAATGGAGTGTGGCTAGCATTGACACTTGACCTCCCTAATTTGGCAAAAGGAGTTCCCATAGTATTGGTTAATCATATTCTTGAGTTTACCAGCAAGATCACATGGCTGGCCACACCTGCATGACTGTCTGTGTCTGCATATGTCTGTGCGTGGCTGGTTGTCTGCCAATATGTATGATCAGTGTATGCTTGATCTCAGTGGTGACATTTTCAGCATCTTGGGATGGTGGTGAAATCTCTGCAAGTTATGAGATAGGCCTTCCAGAAGAGGCAGCAGAGATGAATAATGGCCCAGATTTGACTGGAGTGACAATCGGCTGGTGGAATGGCCCTTGCTCTGGAAGGGGAGGGGAGTATAATTGTTTTTCTGAGTCAGTAATGTCAAGGCTGGGATGAAGGTAAGAAAGGGGTTGTTCGTTGGGAGGAGCAATGATGGGGCATGGTGTCTAATTATCTACAAGAGGTGTGTTTTGGTGCAGAAGAGGATGAGCTTCAGAAGTGGGCTTTACTAGAGTGAGAGTTATGACTGGCTGGTGGGATGGTCCTTGCTCTAAAGGGGAAGGGAAGGATAACTGTTCTCCTAGGACAATGATGCCAAGGCAAAAATGAAGTTAGGGGGGGGGGGGCATTGGGCAAGCAGCAAAACCAAGATGCTTTAATAAGAAGTCACCATAGTCACCAGGCTTTTATTACTGAAACAATAAAAAGACCTGGATGATGATGGAGTTGTTCAAGGAGTAAGTACTAGTACATGAAGGGATTTGAGCATAACTTATAGTGATTGAACACTGGCAGATGGGTTCAGGATTTGGATATAAAGATGGACTTGCAGAATCAGCACATATACCTTTTTGTTCACAATTTTTCTGGCCACACAATCATATATGAACCATGACACATCCAACGTGAGTTCTTTGAACCAAATTTTACATCCTTCATTCAGCTCTTGATGCTGGGGTTATCTGCTGCTTCAAGGCACACTATCAACAGTCATTCTGTCAGTGAGCTATTAATCTTGACGAAGGAGGTAATCAAGATATTTACAAGATCAACCTTCACAAATCAATTTTAATGAAAAAGAAAGTCTGGGATGTGGTCGAGCCAGCAACAATCAAAAACTGCTGGCATCATTCTGGCATTTAATCTGAATCTAAAACACCATCCACGCACCCAACTCATGCCAATCCTGATGCCTGAAATATCATCTGAAAGCTTGCTCATGAAGATCTAACTCTTCCAAATGTGGAAGCTAGTTTTCAGGACATCCTGGGTGAAACCTATGTTGGTAAGCACTGGTGACTGGCACTAACTGCTGTAATGAACACAGAGGGAAACTTTTTTTAGGCTTTGGAGGCTGTTGAGAGATATGCCAAGGCTGCAACTCTTTGTGTGTTGCTAACACTGAAGATTCCTACATGTCCAAGCCAGCAAGGTACTGCTGAGATCTCTCAACTCACTCATCTCGAAGAAGCACTTGTGAAGTCAATCAAGAAACTAAAAAACTGAAACTGTATATTTGGACCCACATTCTCAGTTGATGAACTTCTCACTCTTCTAGGTGAAAATGAGATTGGGGATTCTGATATGGATTTCAAGGTGGAGATGAAGCTATCATTGCAGAGGCAAAATGGAAACTTGCAGTTGAGCGTGATGAAGTAATTGAGGTGGATTCAGATTTGGATGAAGCCAAGAGCAACTCAAAAGAGCCTACAGCACCTGGACAGAGTTGAGCTAAATTAATGCAGATGTGTGAAGAACTTGAGGCTGCTTACATTGCACATAGCAATGCTGATTTTTCTCTGCAGCTTCCATGACAGCTTTGTGAGTTCCATGGCCTGTTGCGTAAGGAGGAGCTGCAAAGTGCAAAGCAAACTATGTATGCTAACTAGCTTCTGGACAATGCATTAATGTTACACTGGTCACATATGTCACAATTTCTATTTGTATATTTCTCTATTTGCATGGGGTTGGAGCCCTGCTGAATGGTATGCATTATGAAAAGTTGTACTATACATATAGCTATATGACTGTGTAGATCATTAGTATACTCTATAGCAACTTGACTAAGTTGATGGATATGATTAGTATTATCATATATTTATAAGGTATTAGACATTATCTGGCATTATCTAGTATTATCATTGAGTTCATTGAGTTCCAAAAAAGAAAAAAAAACACACACACACAAAAAGAATTCCACTGTAAAATGAAATGTAGCCAGTTCTTAATCAAAATTGACATGTCATTATTCAAATATCATTGAATTCATAGCAGACTACCAACCAAGTAAACTATCATTCTAACTAATCAAAATCCTAGAAAAGCGAAAATACAAACAATAAACATATTTACTGGTGACTCCATTGTAAACTACCATTCTATCTAATGAAAAGCAGAAAAAAGCGAAATAAAAAGCAAGAAAAGACTTACAATGCATTTACACAAGTATAAGCTTACCTGATTATAACCCTTAGAGACTAGAGTGACTTTTGACCTGAGATAGAACTCAAGAACAAGAATGAAGAAAAGAGAACAGAGAAAGTGAGTTTACATACATATATACCTGGTGCTATATAGTTCTAACAAATGTCTTCCCACTCCTCTGGTGAGTTATAAGTACAAAAAAAAACAAGCTTACATAACATGTGCTATACAGTACTTACAAATTTCTTCCCACACCTCCGGCCAGTTATATGTACAAAATACAACAAGCCTATATAGCATATATGGTAGTGCTTACTAATTTCTTCCCACACCTTCGGCCAAGTAGAGAAAGTGTACAACTTTACATCACATATACTTGCTGTGCAGTGCTTACAATTTTCTCCCATACCTTTGGCCAGTTACAAGCAGACAAAAAACAAGCCTATATGGCACCATATATAAAAAACCCTGTTGTGGAGACAAAAAGATCTATATAGTGCTTACAAAGCTTTTTACACACTTTTGACTATTTTGGGGGGTGTCAATGATCATTAATAATATACATGACAAGGGTTGATCACTTTCTTGTCATAATGACATGGAATTATCTAGCTTATATCTGACAGAAATTCGAATGGTCAGCTATAAAAGTCTATCTAGCATTATCTGTAATTACCTATTCATCAACATTATGATTACAAAATGATCATGCTATATATACTTCTATCATATTATATCAAACTGATAAGTACTTGATTATATATATTTGGGTATACATATCTGCACTTTAAAAATTTCCTAATGACTGGTGTCAGCTTGACATTGCTTGGGACGTGGAAAATCAGGGTAGTTGTCCTTGTCAAGAACTTTGAGGTTTCTTCCCCAGTATTTCACAGCAGCTGCACCATAGTGGTAGTGGAGTATGAGATCAGAAGGTTTGGATTTCTGTTGATTTATAAATGTAGTATCAAGATTATTTGGAAACACAGAGAGAAGAACTGGATGCTGAACAGCAAGCCATTGGAGTGTGTATCATGAGCACAGTGGATAGCTAGCACCATGAACAAGAATGTGGATACATTGCTCGGGAATGTTACTCATTTTAAGGATAAAATTGAGTGTCTGACAGATTGCCATAAGAAAATTAGCCAGAAAATGGGTGTAGACACATCTTTAGTATATACAATGGCTGTTCTAGAATCAAAGCAAGCATGGAGTTCTCTAGAAACCATCAACCCATTCATAATATCATTTATACTTCTCAAAGTATCAAGTCCTTTCTCATCACCGTGCAGTTGGTTCTCAATGATGAGTTCTCACCACTAGAGATGATTAGATTAGTTATAGAGGAAATATATATATATAAAGAAGACCTGTCTCATCACCTCTGCTGAAAGGAATAATGTACATAGCTTCAGCTGTGGGGAAACCAGTCCACAAACATTGTTTCCCATCCCAAGTGATTAATTCCTGACAGAAACCCTCCCAGAATCCTATATCAGTTGGCATTGAGCTATGCAGCTTGATAACCTCAAGGTCAATGATGTAAGAGAGAACATCTGAGGTGTCATCAGCTTTAGAAGCACAAATAAATGTAAAAGGTGACTTTGTTGAGCTGCAGGCAACCTATAGTGGTAAACACCTCTATTAATTAATTCGCCATTTAGATTGAGAATGGTATGAGGAAGATTTTGAAGTGCAGATATACCCAAATATATATGATCAAGTACTTATGAATTTGATATAATATGATAGAAGTATATATAGCATGATCATTTTGTAATCATAATATTGATGAAAAGCACTACCATATATGTTATATGTATAGACTTGTTGTATTTTGTACATATAACTGGCCGGAGGTGTGGGAAGAAATTTGTAAGTACTGTATAGCACATGTTATGTAAGCTTGCTTTTTTTTTGTACTTATAACTCACCAGAGGAGTGGGAAGACATTTGTAAGAACTATATAGCACCAGGTATATGTATATGTATGTAAATCCACACACTTTCTCTTTTCTCTTTTCTTCATTCATGTTCTTGAGTTCTATCTCAGGTCAAAAGTCACTCTAGTCTCTAAGGGTTATAATCAGGTAAGCTTATACTTGTGTAAATGCATTGTAAGTCTTTTCTTGCTTTTTATTTCGCTTTTTTCTGGTTTTTATTAGATAAAATGGTAGTTTACAATGCAGTCACTAGTAAATATGTTTATTGTTTGTATTTTCGCTTTTCTAGGATTTTGATTAGTTAGAATGATAGTTTACTTGGTTGATAGTGTGCTATGAATTCAATGATAATGTAGATAATGCCAGATAATGTCTGATACTTTATAAATGTATGACAAAGCTGACCATATACATATATGCACATTAATTTAGTCAAGTTGCTATAGATCATAACTAATATACACAGTCGTATAGATATATGTATATATATATATATTATCCATGCAGACACAATGACATCTTTGACCAACACTACCAATGCTCCCAGAGATTATATAGCACTATCATTGTGTAGATCATTATTATATATCCTATAGGGCTTTACAGGGTGTAGCTAAAGCTATATATATATGAGATTAGCTTTTCAACTAAATTTCACTGATGCATGGTCATGGGCCCAACGACAAGCATTGGTAATCACATAGAAATGATTAAAAAGCTAACAACTGTCCAGGCTAAGGGGAGTTAGGGAGGTGGTATTGAGTTGGCAGCAGGCAGAGCCTTGGAGCAGCCAGATGAGGACAAGGTTATGTGATTTTTCTAGGGAAACTCAATGGCAGCCAGGAAAACACATGCAAAGAAGGAGCAGGCATGCCAAGAAACCATTGACAAATGAAGGACTGTGATTTATGTATAGATATGTACTATTTAGGATGAACTTAGTGTTACTTGCTTGGCTGCATTGTAATGAAATATAGAGTACATGTATCTGAGTGCATCTACTGTCAATTGATGAACTTGAAATACTGCATTCCTCATGTGGTTTATTTCCAATGTTCTGGTAATCATTTTGCCTTATACAGTGACTTCAAAAAGCGTTACAATAACTAATTCGTGCCCCACAACCACCTGTGGAAATCCCACTTCGCTTTGGTGGGACCAAATAGAGTACAAACCCCTGGCTACAAACTGATCCCTGGATCATGTGATTCAGCCCAGGGGGCCGCTGAGATATAACAGTTTTAAAACAGGAACACCATTGTAACAGTTTTTGGACTTTTGTACTAGTGGGGGTATTTGGTATATATTAGTACTTGGTATACCCTCCTTTGACTTTCACCACAGCCTGAACCCTCCTTGGCATGCTTTCAATCAGCTTTTGACACTCCTCAACTGGTATCCCCTCCCACACCTCCTAAATCCTCTCCCACAACTGAAGAATCCCATTAGGAGGGTGTTCATACTATGCCAGCCTTCTCTTGAGCTATCCCCAGAGATGTTCAATGGGGTTTAGATCAGGAGACTGTGCAGGCCACACCATGGTCTCAAAATCCTGCTCCTCTAGCCACTCCTTCACCTTTTTACAGATATGCTTGGGGTCATTGTTTTGCTGAAAGATGATGTCAGATGGATTGAGACCATAATACTGCAGGGAATTCAGCAGTTCATCCTTCAAAATCTGAAGGTACAGGTCCCCATCCATCCTACCATCAATCTTGGCAGCATAGCCAACTCCCTCCCAAGTCATACACTCCCATACCATCACAGAATCTCCTCCAAATTTGACAGTACCTTGTACTAGCCTGTCATTAAGCCCCTCACCTGGCTTTTTCCACACCCATTTGCACCCATCTGAGCCTAGGCGATTGATTTTGGTCTCATCAGACCATATGACCTTCTTTCAGTCCTCTATAGTCCAATCCTTGTGAGCAATTGCAAAGTCCAAGCGAGCCTTGCAATGCTTAGCGGATAGTAGAGGGTGTTTGGACTTGACTACAGCCTTTATCCCAGACTTTTTCAAGTGGTGATGGATGGTGTTAGGGTGGAGAGGCTGGTTAATAACATTGGAGAGTGTTTTGGTCACCTGGACAGCATTCTCTGCCTTGCAAGATGAGATAAGGTGGATAGCATGACAGATATTGGCAGGGGAAAGCTTGGCTGGACGACCTCCAACAGACTTTTGGAGGTCAGAACGCTTCTTGGAACGAAGTCTGGATATAGCAGCAGTACTGACACCAGTGCTAGATGCAATGGAGCAAATGGAGTGGCCAGAATCAAGCTGAGAGAGAATGGCATTCTCCTGAGTAGCAAAGAGAGATCGCATGATGATAGTGGTAAAGAATAAAGAGGCATGGGAATGTTTTCAGACTCAGACATGATGTTTATATGTATATCTGTGTTTGTATCATCAAACAACAGCAAATAACCTCTTGTATGGTTGAGATCCAGTATCTTACAGCAAAAGTCCAAAAACTATTACAATAATGTTCCTGTTTTAAAACTGTTATATTTCAGTGGCCCATGGGCCGAATCACATGACCCAGGGATCGGTTTGTAGCCAGGGGTTTGTACTCTATTTTGTCCCACCAAAGCAAAGTGGGATTCCCACGGGTGGTTGTGGGGCACTTCGTGCCCCGGTTTGAGGTTAGTTATTGTAACACTTTTTGGAGTCACTGTATGCCAATACCAATGCCATCTTACACAGCAACATCCTATCTATTCTGTGTGATGAGTTTCCCTAGACATACAGAATATTACAACTTATGCCCAAACATATACATCGGGAAATGGGTCTAGAATAACTGGACAATGTGTGAGCACTGTGGCTTCATTCCAGATAGACAAACAGCAGAGACATATATATTTAGAGAGTCAATCAGACAAAAATGGCCAAGTCAGTCGACTCAAGCTCAGAAATGATGGTATTGATAGGTGGGGAAAGTTGTGAGGCTGTTGGTGAGAAGCACAATGAGGATGGAAAATGTTCTGCTGGGGTCAGCAAGGACATCCTCGGAGTCAGAAATGATATCACTAGCCTGGGCATTGGTGACCATAAGTACATTTCTAGGCCAATGTTACCATCAGCAATGGTTTGGAGACAGCCAACTTAGTGCTCCTGATAGTTGTGCCAACTGGAGCCACAAGCTCCAGAATGGTTGCCACCATTGGAGCCTTGATCAAGGCCACAGTGTCATGTTTGTATAGTGGGGGAAACAAGGTAGGCTATCAAAGCATGTCAGAGATGGATCAAATGAGTGCTGTTTCAATGTACTTGGTTGCTCAGTGTAGAATTCAGTTTTATGTTATAAGATTGACGGGGATAATGATAACAGAAAGTTTGGCTTCAAGTCAGGAACTTGATCTTCAATGGACTTTGATGGGGTTGGTTATCTTGGAGTTGACATCATGGACATGAATGGTGGACAAGCCAGGATGGGAACAGCAACCACCACAACTGCTACTGCTGCTCTTTAGCCTATGTGGCTACTCTGCGCTCTGCTCACACTGCTGACCAACATCGGCACCTCCCATGGTTGCTCTCAATCTCTGTCGACCCCTCTCGATCTCCCTCAGCACCTCTCGCTCACCTCTCGTCTCCCTTGCCTCACCTTCTCAACCCCTCTCTCTGCACAGCCACATGTGCCCCCCCCAGCCTATGCAATCTTCTGGGGTTGCATACCCGAACGCCTACCCTGCCCCTCACTCTTCTACATTCTCCTTGTCCGTCTCTCTGTGTTCCTGTGACTCTTGCTCCTCATCCTCCTCACCCTTGACCACCTCGCTCTCAGCATCTTCAACCTCTTCCTTCCATGTGTGTCCTTCCTTGTTTACTCTTCCATGCTCCTCTGATTAGTCTGATCTCTCATTGGCATTCAGCTTGTTATCCTCTAGTTCCTCGAGGAGAGAGTTACGTTGTGGGATGAAGCGTTGTAAGCATCTTGTATGGAATAGTCCAGGCATGGGCATGCCCTCGAGGGTTTCAAGCTGATAGGAATTTCAGATGCAGTCGATGACCTTGCATGGGGGAAACCATTTAGGCAGTATTTTACATAGTGTTGACATAGTGTAGCCCAGTGTATTGTCATAGACTTGTGCTAAGTGGCCTTTTTTGAATGTGACTGGGCCTTTCTGTGAGAGTAGAACCTTGTTGTCGAAGGTCGCCTTTTGCTTGATTGTGTGGACTACGGTAAGGTCTGCCGCATCAAGGCGTTGTTGTGTGACATACACAAGGTGGAGGTTAATGTCCTTAGTTTTCAGCTCTTCCGTGGTGGTTGCAAATGATGTGGGGGGGTATTGATGACAATTCCCAGAAGGAGTTCTTTTGGTGAAAATTTGAAGGCAGGGATGATGCACTCATTGAGGTGTTGTATGGCGTCATCGAAATGATCTGGCCATGCCCGTGCAATGTCTTCAGGATGTGCAGTGTTGTTGTCATGTTTGTATGGTGCTGGATTGCAGAAGTGACACAAACAGCCCAAGAGGCGCCCATTCATGCTCTCTACTAGACCATTAATCCAGGGAGCGTGCACCACTGTGATGTGGTGTGTGGTGCTTCGAGCCTCACACCAAGCTTTGACCTCTCGATTGTCAAAGTGGGATCCCCCATCCGTCATGAGGGCTTTCAGGGCTTGGAATGTGTGTTCCAAATAGTCCAGTCCAATAAGCATGGTTTTTGTTGTGCCACAATGTTTAAATTTGAAGCCCCAAACATATTGGGAGAAAACATCAATGAGGAGTACAGAATGGAATCCTCCCTTGCTCTTGGGTAGGGACAGATAGTCTGCGACAATGAGCTCCAAAAGTGTCAGGAGGACCTGGAGTCAATCTGTGAGCGTGTCCTAAAGGCTTGGTTCAAGTCTGTCAAGCACTTCGAGGCCACTTTCAAGAACCGGATCAAGGACTTTGACTTTCGGGCAGGCAGCCTGGTCTTAGTCCGAAATACCCGAATTGAAAAGGAGC
>JBBPSD010000607.1:0-20123 GCA_038093415.1 Xerocomellus chrysenteron | reverse complement strand
ATTCCTTCGAAAACTCGTCTTCAAGACCGTCCAGAGCAAATCGGAACAATCGCCGGGAACGCTGAAGCTCCAAAAGGAGTAAGGCCAATGATATCAAGCATTTCTTCCAACGTAAAGGGATGTCGACCGGTGAGGTGGATGCGAGATGTCGCAAGAGGACATCTGCAGAGATCAGCGGCCACTGGCCAAATCGATTGAGTGCTTGGCCATGCAGATCGGCTGTTGGACCCAGACTCTTCTTCAGAATGTCCAGAGAGTCCAGGTAGTTGACTCTGCACTGCACATAGTGCTTCCTAAATGCCTCAATGAGATTCTCGCCCGCCACCCTGTGAGTCATCTGAGACTCCACGCGAATACATTGTGCGCTGGCATTAAGACAAGCGAGATATTCCCGTTGAAACGAGGAGTCTGTCCGAAGAGAGGATAATAGTTGATCGAATGCGAGGATACCATCTGACGATGTCTTGTGACTGTCGTGAAGCAAAGTACTAGGCAGTGGTAGTTGTGGCGCTGGTCGGTTGGAAAACAGCTGATCAAGCTTGATGTACCGTGGTGTACGGGATGGGACCAGGCGTGGAAGTGTGGGTATTCCAGGTTCTACTCGGGGGACGTACGCAGTCGTGTAGTCACTCTTGTCGCAATTGCAATCTTCGAGAGAGGTTGGTCCCGAAGCATTCAAAGGAGATAGATATGCAGCCTGTGGTGCAGCGTGCTTCTCTAGTGCTGTGACAGCGTCGAGGTCATGCACATCATGATTCCAGTAATATCGATTTAGGATTTCGTGGTACGCAGCGTTGATTTGAGGATACTGGGTTGAAGTCCAAAGGTGGCCGTCACCGAGAGCTTTGAGTTTCATGATTGACCGACACCCAGCCGATTGTAGGAGACAAATCGCTGCCTGAACACCCGTTTTGCCTGTCAGTGAATCAGGGACATGGCAGCTAGTCATGGCATGCAGATAAGCAAGAAGTCGCGTGCTTGTCAGGCTGCCATTCCCTATCAAGCAGCCCAGTTCGTCATCTGCATTATAGGTATGATATAATGGTTCATTGGATTCTGTGAGGGAGACACCCGGTTGACGTGAAGTCGGACCTGATGATCGCCATACATTGTGGGGTGGCCGTTCGGTATGAGGACACATCTGGGGATAAGTGCCTCTGGGATAGGGATCCCTACAAGGTGTGTCCTTTGCCGAAGAACGAGGAGGTTCTTTAAACTGAACAATGCCCCAACACATTGATTCTCGTTGTAAACCATATCCTTGAAATCACGGGACTCGAGGTCTTCTGTGTCATTGACAAAAAAGGATAAGCCGTAACGTGGCAAGGCGATAGACAATCGTAGCACAGATGTGGATTGGACCGAATTGACAGGGGAAGTGGTGACTATGAGATTTTTGGATTCATTCATTTTGGCTCCACGATTGTTCAGGGACAAAGACATTGTTGAGACACTCAAAACACTTGGAAGCCATTGCCCAGGTTGCGCTTCGGATGTCCACAAGGGTTTCACGACCTTTATACATCCGATATTGTCCGGATGCACAATCAATCCTCCAGTGCTCAGAAGATTGTTCCCAAAGCCGCTCAAGAGGGCGTATCTCGATGATTTTCGCGGACAAATTCAACCAATGTACATGACCATCGACGAGTGCCGGTGGAAGGTCTCCCCGAAGTTTGCTTGAAGGAATTAGCTCAAGTATCTCGTCTGTTTGATTGTCCTGCGCTCGAACTACCAAATTGACATTTCACAACGAAAAGTGCACCTGCAGGTATTTGAACCATCATGATCATGTCGTGTAGCATTGGTACTTACCCTGTGGTTGGACATCATAGGGAGGGTCGTGAAATCCATTCCTGGGAGATTGGATGGTATGACGAAGAAGCCTTGCTGCAAATGATAGTCAGGAACACTCGTTAATATCAGAAGCTGCAGCATGAACACACATCGCGAAAGATTTCCCTAATATCCCGCGGCAATCTACCTAACAGTTGACCATTCACTAGAAGTGCCCCATCGTGCAAGTTGATGTACATTGTTTGCGAGGATTTGTCTACAGTCGCTTCGGTTTCGCAAGCAAGCCAATGAGTGTTTGGATACAACTGTACCCATCTGTGTATACCTGGCCGATAGCTAGCGAAAATCTTGCTAACTGCAAGGTCAACACCATAGTCTGATGCATTGGCGAGAATCACATCCCTCAAGATCACCTCGAGGGCGAGAAAGAGACGACTGTCTCGTCCAAGGAGCAGTCGCAAATATCCATCATCAATGGCTGAAAAGTCGAAGTATGAGTGTTGAGAGTACTTGAAATTCAGGAATTAGACATACCTCCGGGACGAAGTGCTTGAATAAAGAAGGCACAAGAAAGTAGAGCATCGACGTCCTCTGCAGAATAGAAGACCCTGCAGAGGGTAGCATGGTCAAGGTCAAACGTGCTTCGGCAAGTGGCAGCCATATCCAACAAGAGATTCCTGCATTCTTCGTTCGTAGGTGCCTGTGCCAGGTCGTATGATAGCTCCTGCACCCAGCTGAACGTTTTCCTGTGTACAGCTCGAAGAAGTATGAAAGCTTGGTCTGAGACCCTTTTGCTGGGGCTCGATGAAAGTACCCGAGTGAGCAGCAGAGAAATGGTGCTCATCAACACTCCGTCGATCGAGCAAGCCCCGACATCCACGATCAAGTTGTCAAGCTCATCTAAAAGGGCATTGCAAAAGCAGGAGTCTTGAAGCTCTTGGTGCCAGATCCACGTCCCTGTATTCAAATAGAGCGGTCCGACTTGAAAGGCTGCTTGAGCGAGGAGGTAATGAACTTGGAGACGACGGAGGTTGAGAGTTCTACTGCGCAACCCTTGCAGGATGTTGAGCCATTGGAGCGAGCCACCACTCTGCAAGTGTGCAAACGCAATAAATCCGTCAAGGGAGAGATCTGCGGGACAATCCGCTTGAGCAGACAGGACGTCATTAGAAGTGTGAGAGGTGTAATCCACATATTTTGCCAAGCCTTTGCAGGAAAGCCGGTATTTGAGCTTACACCATGGGAAGTAAATGCCACGATAATCAATGATCAATTCACCAATAATCAGTGCTGTTTTCAGTAGAAATCAGTGAATTCCACTTCTTTTCAGTGATAAATCTTTCACTGATTGTCACTTTTCGCTACTGGAGATCAATGATATCCACACTGATTTTCAGCGCCCACGACAGTATGAAAACTAAAAGGAGTACACCCCCCAATTGTATTGTACTTGTATTGTACTGCCTTAATCTGAATCCTAAGCACTTTGAGTACACTATTTACTACACTCTTCAACACTATAAATTTGTCGAGCAACAGGGATTGAACTCAGGACTCTGCCCAAAAGGGCAACAATCACAATCATCAACCATTAGTCCACAAGACCTTTTCTAGTACCTAGAATTAGATGTATATGACTACATGTTTAATCATGACTACACTTTTTAGTACACTCAGATGCACGAAATCTTGAGGTAGTAGTTGGGTACAGAACACATGACATGCATAGCTAGCTAGAAGGTAGAGTGATACCAAAAAACAGCCAACCATGAATAACAGTGACAAATCATGTCACTGAACAAAAGTGGACATCGAATCAGTGACCATTTCACTATATTTTCAGCGATCAGTGAAGGCATCACTGATTAAAAGTGATTTTACTTCCCACAGTGAAAACCTTTTTGCTATAGGTAGTTAGAATTGTTGTACTCGCTCGAATGGAGATGAGAAGTACTACCGGCGACTCCCTGAAACCCCTCGGAGTAAGCCTAAATTAGCAAGCTCGTTGTTTGTAAATTCTAATGGGCCCCAGTCACTCTTAATAATAGTACAGGGAGACACTGGCATGTACAAACTTATACTACTGTATCGAATGAAGTGGTATTCTATTTCTGTTGTTATTTTTTATGTACGGCCTAAACGGCAGTCCGTCATGATACAAAAACACTAGATAGTCAAAACGAAAGCGACAGCACCAGCGACAGCGAAACGGTCGAGAGTGACGAATCCCCGACTCGATATTCGGCAAAACTTCACTCCGCACAGTCCAGGGTTTTCGCGAGATGACAACTCAGACCGATGGAGGGAGCGTGCCTTCCGCATCCTCGCAAGACGAAGGAATACATATCTCAAGAGTCCTGTGTGTTTTAAGTTGGATGTCGGTCAGCTAGACTGCCGAAATGGCTTGCGACGAATCTGGGGTTGCCCAGGCTATTGCAGCTTTGGGCTGCGATAGAGATGAGCGAAGACCTTGTAACAGTCACAGGAAAACTCACCCCGCTCGCCTCAGACGTGTCGAACATCCTCGCCTTGAGCAACTCGCGAGTCAGAAGGCTATCCATGAGGGTCTTCCAAAAAAAAGAACAATTCAGTGAACGGCACACCAAGGTTATGTTGACGACGCTCACATTGGTGTAGATACGACCAAGGGGAATGGTAAACATGCTGGTCAGATTCGTGGTCGGGAGGAAGAGAAAGGTGACTAAATCCCCCAAGGAGAAGATGACGGCGAAGAGACCCGCCTGGATAGCACCGCGAATAAGTCGGTTCAGAACTGTATCCGTGTTGCGGAAACCAGTTCGCGAGCGAGAGAATACAATGATCAAAGTAACTGGTAATATCAAATGAATAGCGTCATGTTATATAAATTGGAATAAAGGAGCGTACTGGTGATGAACGTATCCACGATAACCTGCAGGGACGACCAGGCGATCGCGAAGGGCGTGACAAGGTACCGCGTAGACATACTAAACAATTATGATTAGTTTCATATAGTATCACAATCGTAAAACATACGATGTAGCGAAATAAACTTCAATGCTGCAAGCCATACCCATAATAAATGAAGGAATCGCCAGTAGGATGACCACGCCATATAGGATATTGCTATTGGTAAAACGCCAAATCCTACGACACGCCGTGATTCAGTTTGGGATCGCGGTGGTATATCTGTACACCTGCCTGAACCCCAGAAAGATCTGCGTCACCAAGGCAGCAAGTGCAGTACCGACAGGGGTAAATATATATGGCCATACGGCAACTTTGAAGGCCATTAGGAGCATATTAAAAGACGGGATGACTACTTACCTGCGAGAGCTGCTGGATTATCATAATTCGTCACACTGGAATGTACTCAACGCGAGTAGATGCGATGTTTCAGAAGGCTACATACGTAAAATACCATGCTAAATATATGGCTCTGCGGACACAATTGAGTGATTTTCCAAACGTCAAATCAATGGTACTCACGAGCCACTGTGGAACGTGTCCAAGATGAATAGGAAAAGTACCATATACCTAAAATCGCTCGTCAAAACTGTGCGCTCGTCGATCGGTGACCGACCGACTTTACCGCTGGTTGATCGTCGAATTCTGGAGCAGGGGATGAGTCACGGTGGATCCACTTTCGCCGGGCTCACTTACTCGTCCGGTAGTACGCCGCAAACTGGTACGTGACAAGGCCATATAAGAATGTATTGACTTGGTTCGCAACAGGTAAGTCGAAGCATCGACGTCGATGATACAAACTCCCGACACTCACAGAATATGCCCACTAGGAGCGTGCCTATTATTCGATACCGTCAATACAGCCATTACATACATCGGCACCCGGACCTCGTTGCACGCACCGATGCCTGCGTCATACAAGCCCATCCTGAGTCCTGGATGCTATGGTGAAGGAGAGCTGGACGACTGAACGATAGCTTCGAGCGGGGGATGGGGTGGGGGGAATAACCTGATCCTACTCGACGAATTGACATTGCAGATATATATTCACGGAGGACACCGAGTGCCCGATGCCAAAGAGCGGTGCCCATATACATACCTAGTACGTTCTGACCTCCGTCGCCGTCCCTCGAACATTGTTCCTTATGAGTGGCGCTAATATATTCAGCCTTCAAATTGCGCAGTGTCCCGAGAGTCTGTCCGACTCGGATTTAGAGGCTACGCATTTGAATCTGTCCCATCCGTCCTAGTGTCGGTAGTATTAGACATGCGGTGCTGCCAGTGAAAGCAACTTGAAGTTTGCCGGAGGATGAGCTCACGAGAAACAGGGTCTAAACCTTGTTCAAGTTGTGTCCATTGAGTTGTACAAGGATGATTCTCACAGGATCAGGGTTCGCTGTGCATAAATTTGTAAGCACTATGTACGGAGATCACCGCCCTTGCCATTCTGTGAACTGGACGTGCGTTTAGGACTGGGCGGTCCTGCCAGTGGCATTCTGAGAGAAAAAACTCTTTCATAGGACCCTTGTTACCTTTTTTTTTTATCCACTTTAAGAATTTCAAGCCATAACGTCATTAACTGCTGAACAGTGAACCGTCGTCCTCCAAGACAAGCCACTCAAATCCTAACCAATTGGACAAACCCATCATAACTTCTAATGCCAGTTGCTCTCAAGACTATATAGACAGATCTAATAACTCTAGACTACCCATCGACCACATTGTGGGTCGATTATTCTGTTTTCAGTAATCGATCAAGATCATTTGCACGACCCAATCCTGATCTGACCTTTGGGAGACGGGGCACACTAGGTTGATGCGGCAAAAAAGGGAGCATCGATTAAGACCAACCTCTGACCCGTGCCTGGATCCTTGTTGTGTGGCATCTCGGGGGTGGAAGTCAGACACGGCAGAGGTACGATACCGGGATAAGGAGCTCCGCAGAGTTTCTAATCGGGACTGACTCAAGCGCTGGAACGCCCGCACTCAATCACGTCAGCGAAGCGGACGACAACAAGATCAAATGGCATTGGTAACTGGATCGCTCTTGCGCGTTTGGCGACGGAACACAAGATATCCCCGGATTCGGATCACTGACTGCTACTGTTTCTTCGCCTCCCGCTCCAACTTCCTCAAAGCCCGACGACGTTGATCTTTCAATATCGTGTGTGTATGAGAGATGAATAAGCCTTTCCATCCAATAGCGTGGATGACATAGTCAACCAAAGCATGGCTCCAGAACGGGGTGATGGTACCAGGTCGGTCGGTCAAGGCCGCTCCACACGACAGGCCGATCTTACTCAACGCGGAGCGAACGTAGACTTTGGGTGTGGGTACCAACATCGACGATCTGTTGATTTTCGACATTTTTGACACCTGAGATAGCATGAGTACGAAGCAGGTAGGGTATGGCGGAGAGCAGACACATACGACAAAGTACGTGTTCAGGTTCTGGACGACGATATTATGCGCGCGAACTTCCTCTGCGAGCGCACTCGTGAAGGTCGATACGAACGCTTTGGTACCCGAGTAGGTCGCAAGCATAGGGGAAGCGACCTGTCCAGCGAAAGACCCCACGTTCAGAATCAACCCGCGTTTTCTACAATCAACTTCCCTGTCAGTCATTGGATATGCAAAGTGGGGGAGACTGACCGCTGGATCATGCCAGGAAGCACGGCATGCGTGACACGCACGGTGCCGGCGATATTTATCGTCACAATATCTTCGTTCTCTTGTTCCATTGTCTCAGCGAAGTATGTCGGCATCGTGTGCGATTTGCCAACGTTGTTCACTGTTGTCAACGTCACACTTCAGTCTGAGGAGCGAGGTCAGGGGAAAAGGGAGATCATTCACCGAGAACACCAACGTCCAAGCCATCGACGACCGCTTTGAGGGCATCGAGTGCCGCCAGATCGTCTTTGGCGAAATCAATCAAGTGAATTCGGGTCTCTACTTTGCCTGCCGTCTTGCTCGCTACAAGCGGGATATGAACCATGTATGAGCGTTTAGAAAATGGACGGACCAATTTCAGCTGCAACAGAAGTTAACGCCGCCTCATTGCGAGCGACGAGCAAGATACTGAAACCAGCGTCGGCCAACTGGAGTGCAAATTCCTTCCCAATACCGTCGGATGCACCAGTGACAACTAGGATGACGCTGAGTTTGAATAGGTGAGGGTTGCTTTAGAACATGACGCACCTGCCCAAGCGCCGTTGGATGCGCCAAACCTTTTGAGCTAGGAAGAAAGAACGCGTTAGCTTTGTTTTAGCATGTCCAGCACACAGACGCACGCTTTTACCCCGTAAAACAAAGGTTTGGGCGAGGACAAGCCATGTCTTGAGCAAGAAACGCGCCACCGTGAATGCCCCAACAGACAAAACTAGACCGAACGTCCATGGACACGCAGTGACTACAATTCAGCCCGTTCAAAATACATAAACGGAACGCATTCGGGGACGTACAAACCTCGTTCGGAAAGCCATGTGTGAAGACAAGTCGTAGACATAGTTGTTGTGCTTGGTGGTGGTCTTCTTCAACCCGGCTCCGACCTGTCGCTGAGGTCTCACGTGACGAGCTTAAATCGCTACACGTTTTCGATACAAAACCCATCCCGTTCGTCGAACAAGGGGTCACCAACATCTGGGCCAGCGAGAATAACGCAGTGTGGTGAACGCTTCTTCAATAAGCACCTTGCTGTCTCCTTGTGTTTCCCCTTTCCCGCTTTCTGTACTTTCTCCTCTCCCTCATACTCTTGCAGTAACCAGTCCGCAAATGTGCGCCTAAGAGCATGAGTCAAGGCATTGCCTCGTCTGTATGTATCTTTCCGCATGGTTCACCTTTGTTACAGAATCGGCGATGAAATCAATCACCAAATCTACCTATTTCCCTGCGTGTTTCGCGTCCGCGAGTAGGCCGTGGCCCGTGATCCACACACACCAGATCAAATCAGCATTCGTTTTCAGCTGCGTTTCTGCTCGACGTCCTGGGGAGGTAGGCAATGGAATACGCATTCTGCCGGATTGTTTGTTGTGCAGGAAGACTTGGAAAAAAGCCGGCTCGCACTCGACAGTCTGATCTCAGGTGGCGGAGTAACCTCCATTGGACAAAGGCAGATTTTGGCCCTCGCCCGAGCGACGGTTTGCAGAAGCAAACTATTTATCCTCGATGATGGTAAGTTCGTCACTTCTCCGTAAATGATTCATTTACGATAGACTGGTGACCGGTGTGATGCTCGGCGGTGAGCTTGTTACGCCATGGACTCGGCATGCCTACATGTATTTCGAGACCAAGACTGTTGGTGTGTTAGATTACAGAACGGATGCCACCATTCAACCGTCACTCCAGAATGAACTGAGCGAAGCGATCCAGCTCACCGTTGCGCTTCGTCTACTGACCATCATAGATGCGGATAAAATCGCGATTCCCCTCCACGGCTGCCATATGGCCTACGTATCCACCAGCGATTGCCTGGAATGCGCCGATGGTCCTCGATGAAGGAAGGATTGTGAGTTTTGCTTTCACGGACGTCCCACGACACGGAAAACGGGTCGTTCTTGATACACGTTCCAGGTCGAATTCAGAGCACCCTCGGCGTTGCTACAAACAATAAGGGGCTGCCACGTGCCTTGGTCGACGAGAGTGGCGATAGGAAAGCGTTGTATTCGATGACATCGTCATCTAGGTATGCTCAAGCATAGGCACTGGGTACGTCGGTCTGGCAGACGCTGGTTGCATCGTTGCAGTTCGTCCGTTTCATTCTACTTAGCCGTCCAGCGCCGCTCTCTGAATCTGTCGGGGATTTCTACTTCCGAAATTCCTGTGTTGATTTTATTGAATTCGAAGCCAATGCATAGATACCATAGATTGCGATACAAAGGTGACTCCACGTGTGTCGCAAGGTAAGTGTGTAGCCACTACCGGGCCCAAGAATTGTCGGAGCGATAGCCTAGAAGCTGTCGTGCAACTTGAAAGCGTGAGTAGATGTGGATCTCAGCCGATTGATGGATAGTGAAGTCAAGTAGGATCCGACACGGGTTACTATGACAAGAGCGACCATGGATGCTTACACAGGTCCAACGGTTACTCGTCATTCCGATTCAGAGTCTCACTTCCCAAAAACCTCAACTCTATTTGAGAACTAGCCATTTGCCTTCAAACGGTCTAGCCCCGGCTAGTCACCCGTCATGTGGATCGGTTACGCCGCGGCGGTTGCCAAGTTCATCGTACATCGGATCTTTGTCTGGTGTCCCCCCCAATAACCACATAGCTATGTACTCCCTACATCGACATTCTATCTTGCCTGACCTCAGGCTGACCTCTGCCAAATCAGCGTGTGAGAGTACTTATACAGGCTGAAAAGGTTACAACGCTTGTCCGCAACCAAACTTTCCCATAGTGGATAGTCCAACTTGAAACTGCTCATTGTATAACCTCTACGGAGACTCAACACACCACAAATCTGTCCTCTCAGATTTAGTAGCTACTCGATCATATACTTGGTTTCATTATGGCGTTGAACTCGGGTGGAGTTACTAAATTGACATCCTCATTTTGCAGTGTGCTCGACGAAGAATAAATTTTAAAGACAATCCATCCGGTAAAATGAGAGTTTTATAGCATAATTAGTTCTTGAGATAGTTGTATCTGTTATCGAGTCAAGTGGTGTTCGGTTTCTGTTGTTATCTTTTATGTACGGCCTAAATGGCAGTCCGTCGTGATATAAAACATTAGAAAGTCAAAACGAAATCGACAGCGAAATGGTCGAGAGGGTAACGAATTCCCGACACGACCTTTTGCACAGCTCAGGGTTTTCTCGAGGCAGTTCCAGATGTCAACTTAGACCGCCACCGGTGGAGGGAGTGTGCCTTCCATACCCTCGCAAGACGAACGACTACTGGCACGCATCTCTTGAACGGTTCTTGTATTTTAAGTCTGATGCAGGTCAGCCAGGCTGCCGAAATGGCTCGCGACGAATCAGGGGGTGCCCAGTCTATTGCAGCTTTGGGCTGGAATAGAGACGAGCGACGATCCCGTGACACTCGTCGGGCAACACATCCCGCTCACCTCACACGTGTCGAACATCTTCGCGTTGAGAAACCCGCGGGTGAGAAGGCTATCCATGAGGGTCTTCCAAAAATAACATCAAATAACATCAATTCAGTGAATAGCACACCAAGGTTATATTGACGACGCTCACATTCGTGTAGATACGACCAAGGGGAATGGTGAACATGCTGCTCAGATCCGTGTTCGGGAGAAAGAGAAAAGTGATCAAAACACCCAAGGAGAAAATGCCAGCGAAGAAACCCGCTTGGATGGCACCGCGAATAAGTCGGTTCAGAACTGTATCCGTGTTGCGGAAACCAGTTCGCGAGCGGGAGAATACAATGATCAAAGTAACTGGTGATATCAAATTAGTAGCGGGGTATTATATAGATTGGAATAAACGAGCGTACTGGTGATGAACGTGTCCACGATGACCTGCAGGGACGACCATGCGATCGCGAAGGGCGTGACAAGATACCGCATAGACAGGCTAAACGATTATGATTAGTTTGCGATAGTAGTATCTCAATCGTAAAACATACGATGTCATGTAACAAACTTCAATGCTGCAAACCATACCCATAATAAATGAAGGAATCGCCAGTAGGATGACCACGCCATATAGGATATTGCTATTGGTAAAACGCCAAATCCTACGACACGCCGTGATTCAGTTTGGGACCGTGGTGGTATATCTGTACACCTGCCTGAACCCCAGATAGATCTGCGTCACCAAAGCAGCGAGTGCAGTACCGACAGGGGTAAATATATATGGCCATGGGATAACTTCGAGGGCCATTAGGAGCAGATTAAAAGACGGGATGACTACTTACCTGCGAGAGCTGCTGGATTATCATAATTCGTCACACTGGAATGTACTCAACGCGAGTAGATGCGATGTTTCATGAGGCTACGTACGTATAATACCATGCTAAATATATGGCTCTGCGGACACAATTGAGTGATTTTCCAAACGTCAAATCAATGGTACTCACGAGCCACTGTGGAACGTGTCCAAGATGAATAGGAAAAGTACCATATACCTAAAATCGCTCGTGAAAACTGTACGCTCGTCGATCGGTAAGCGACCGACTTTACCGCTGGTTGATCGTCGAATTCTGGAGCAGGGTATGAGTTACGGTGGATCCACTTTCACCGGGGTCACTTACTCGTCCGGTAGTACGCCGCGAACTGGTACGTGACAAGGCCATATAAGAATGTATTGACTTGGTTCGCAACAGGTAAGTCGGGGCACTGACGTCGATGATACAAACTCCTGACACTCACAAAATATGCCCACTAGGAGCGTACCTATCATTCAATACCGTCAATAAGGCTATTCCATACATCGGCACCTCGTTGCACACACCGATGGTTGCATCATACAAGCCCATCCTGAGTCCTGGATGCTATGGTGAAGGAGGGCTGAACAACTGAACAACAACTTCGAGCGGGGAATGGGGTGGGAAGAATGTCCTTATTCACGGAGGACTCCCACTGGCAGTCCCCGACGCCAATATCATATAAATATGAGTCCGTATACGTACGAAGTGCGTTCTGGCCCCTCCATCGTCCCTCGAACTTATTGTTCCTATGAGTGGCGCTATTCAGCGCTCAGCCTTCAAATTGCTAAAACTTGCCCAAATCGAGACCAGAGTTTAGCACACCATGTGTCACTTCTAGTAGCGAGACTAGCGACCGCGTCTGTCCGACTCGGATTCAGAGGCTGTGCGTTGAAATCCAGCGTGGGTAGTATTTTTCTTTGCCAGGTACAAGCCAAGCATCATGATGCCAATACAATTGAGTAGCCTCGTATGTTAGACTGCCAGTACTATAGAACCCTTCACCATCTCGCCTGAGCTCGCACGAAACCTCAACAATTTTAAATTAGATATGTGTTGCTGAAAGAAAGGCAACTTCAAGGATGATTGCCACAGGATCAGGCCTCAGGGCCTTGGCAGCGAAACCTTTTCGATATGCAAACTTACTATTGTGTACAGTGATGAGTTACACTGCCCCCTGAACCGGGCGCCGCCGGGCGCCGTCCTCACTCAAATCCTAACCAAATTGACGAACCCATTGTAAGTTCTAATGCCGCCGTTACTCTAGAAATCTAATGATGGACATTTACCCACACTGTGGGTGGATTATTCTGTTTCCAGTAATTGATCAAGTTTGGAAGACGGAGGACATGGGTGGATGCGGCAAAAAGGGAGCATCGATTAAGACCGCCTGACCCTCAGTAACGCTGCCCTGTTTGATGGGAAGCATGCCTGGACCCTTGATGTGGCAACTCAGGGGAGGGCAAGTCAGACACGGCAGAGGTGCGATGACGGGACAAGGAGCCCCTAATAGGGACTGAGCCGCTGGACGCCCACTCAATTTATGATCACACGACAGCGAAGCGGACAACAACAACTTGAAGATCAAATGGCATTGGTAACTGGATCGCTCTTGCGAGCTTGGCGACGGAACACGAGATATCCCACGATTCAGATCAGTCTCTTCTACTGCTTCTTCGCCGCCTGCTCCAACTTCCTCAAAGCCCGACGACATTGATCTTTCAATATCGTGTGTGTATGAGAGATGAACAAGCCTTTCCATCCAATAGCGTGGATGACATAGTCAACCAAAGCATGGCTCCAGAACGGGGTGATGGTACCAGGTCGGTCGGTCAAGGCCGCTCCACACGACATGCCGATCTTACTCAACGCGGAGCGAACGTAGACTGTGGGTGTGGGTACCAACATCGACGATCTGTTGATTTTCGACATTTTTGACACCTGAGATCACATGAGCATGAAGCAGGTGGAATGGTGGAGAGAGGACACATACGACAAAGTACGTGTTCAGGTTCTGGACGACGATATCTTGCGCGCGGACTTCCTCTGCGAGCGCACTCGTGAAGGTCGATACGAACGCTTTGGTACCCGAGTAGGTCGCAAGCATAGGGGAAGCGACCTGTCCAGCGAAAGACCCCACGTTCAGAATCAACCCGCGTTTTCTACAATCAACTTCCCTGTCAGTCATTGGATATACAAAGTTGGGGATGACTGACCGCTGGATCATGCCAGGAATTACGACATGCGCAACACGCACGGTACCGGCGACATTTATCGTCACAATGTCTTCGTTCTCTTGTTCCATTGTCTCAGCGAAGTGTGTCGACATCGTATGCGATTTGCCAACGTTGATTACTGTTGTCAACGTCACACTTCAGTCTGAGGAGCCAGGTCAGGGGAAAAGGGAGATCATTCACCGAGAACGCCAGCGTCCAAGCCACCGGCGACCGCTTTGAGGGCATCGAGTGCCACCAGATCGTCTTTGGCGAAATCAATCAAGTGAATTCGGGTCTCTACTTTGCCTGTCGTCTCGCTCGCTACAAGTGGGATATGGACCATGTATACACGTTTAGAAAATGGACGGACCAATTTCAGCTGCAACAGAAGTTAACGCTTCCTCATTGCGAGCGACGAGCAAGATATTGAAACCAGCGTCGGCCAACTGGAGTGCAAATTCCTTCCCAATACCGTCGGATGCACCAGTGACGACTAGGATGACTTTAGAACATGACGCGCCTGCCCAAGCGCCGTTCGATGTCTCAAACTATTGAATGAAAGAACGTGTTAGCCTTGTTTTAACGCGTCCAACATACAGACGCACGATTTTACCCCGTGGAACAAAGGTCTGTGCGAGGACAAGCCATGTCTTGAGCAAGAAAACAAAACTAGACCGAACGTTACAGTCCATGGACATTGGACACGCAGTGACTACAATTCAACCCGATTAAAATGCATAAGGGGAACGCATTCGGGGACGAACAAATCTCGTCGGAAAGCCATGTACAAAGACAAGTCGTAGACTTAGCTTTTGTGGATGGTCTTGACTGCTGACTCTTCCCCAACTTGTCGAGCTGAGGCCTAGCTCTCACGTGACAAAACCGCTCGTCAAAGGGGCCAACACCTAGGTCAGCGGGAATAACGCAGTGTGCTCAACGCTCCTCCAACGAGCTGTCGAGCCTACGTTTCTCTCTCCCTTGTCATCTGTTTTCCATACCTTCTCCTCTCCTCGTACTTTTGCAGTCACCAGTCCGCAAATGTGCGCCTAAGAGCATGAGTCATTGACAAGGCATTACCTCGTCCGCATGCATCTTTCCGCATGGTTCACCTTGATACAGAATCGGCGATGAAATTAATCGCCAGACCTACCTATTTCCCTACGTGTCTCGCGTTTACGAGTGGGCCGTGATCCACACGCACTGGATCAGATCAGATCAGCATTCGTTTCCAGTTGCGTTTCTGCTCGACGCCCTGGAGAGGGAGGCGATGGAACACACGGTAGAACCCACGTATGGTATTCCTTGGTCTCTTCCGTTTCATACCATGTTCTGTCTTAGGAACACCTCACCCGGAGCGCACCGCATCTTGGGCCTTGTTACTTTTTTACAGTTGGGTTGAGCCCGCTGTCCGGTTAGCCTAAAGACTGGCCTACCTGCTGCTTGACCCGTTTTCGCCTCCCAGACCAGGTTTGTGCAGAGAGCTTGAAACGACATAGTTTTCGAGTGAGATGTCATTCTTCAATTTTCAGAGTATGGAATTCAATTGGTCCCTTAGCACCTTGATCAGTTCAGTGAAGTCAAGATGCGCCACCTCTTTTATGGATTGATGGCCGTCTTCCGTTAGTGATCTTACCGCCTCCAAGTGATCGTTATTGATCCCTGTCCTGTCGATGAATCTCGTCATACAGGTACCACACCACACCTCCATCTATGGTATTACCGAGGTGTGAAACTTATGGAAGGTCCTCGCGAGCTTGATCGCACCGTTGTGTCTTAAATACCTTCAGTAAGTATGCAGTCTCCGTGACTGCACAGGCTGTCACTCCTCTAAGCCATCTTTCGACTGGGGGACAGGATGTAGTGTCATTAGCCCGAGCTTCTGGTCGGCCTGCCTACATGTATATTGAGACTAAGCCGGTTGGTGTGTTATATTACAAAACGGACGTTACCATTCAATCATCACTCCTGGATGAACTGAGCGAAGCGACCCAGCTCATCGTTACGCATCGTCTACAAACCGTCATGGACGCAGATAAAATGGTGGTTCGTGAGCCCCCTCCATGCATACCGCTGACGTATCCAGCGATTGCTTGGAATGCGTAGATGGTCCTCGATGCAGGAAGGATCTTGAGTTTTTCTTTCACGGGCCTCCCACGATGCGGGAAAAGGATCGTTCTTGGTACACGTTCCAGGTCGAAATCGGAGCACCCTCGGCGTTGCTAAAAAACCACAAGGGGATGCTACGTGCCTTGGTCGACGAGAGCGACGACCGGAAAGCGTCGCACCCGATGGCACCGCCGCCTAGGCATGCTCAAGCATAGGCACCCAGGTCATCGTCCGGCAGATGGAGGTCGCATCGTTGCAGTTCGTCCGTCTCATTCTACTTAGAAGTTCAGCGTCGCTTTCTGTATCTGTCAGGGATTTATACTTCAATAATCCTGTGTTAACTTTATTGAAGTCGAAGCTTATGCATAGATACCATAGATCGCTATGCAACCGTGACTCCACGGTACGTCACGGGATAGGTGTGTAGCCACTACCGGACCCAAGAAATGTCTGAGCGATAGCCTGGAAGCTGTAGTGCAACTTGAAGGTGTGAGTGGATGTGGATCTCGGCTGATTGTCGGATAGTGAAGGATCCGACACGGGTTATGACAAGAGCGACCACGGATGCTCGCACAGGTCCGTTTCTCTGCGCCTAGAGTGACGAGATTTGAGGCCATATGTGGCTGGTTACTAGGTGAGCACGTCTTGAATCATTCCATTTGCACCGCAGAGCCATCGCCATTTGAATGGAACTACGCAATAACACGCGCAAAAACTCCTGTATCTGAACTTCTATCCAGAAACCCACGGACACAGGATCCTGTAAGCCACAGCACGGCATAAAGTAAAATGCTTGTGGCACTGGTTCGGTTGCACTTTTGGAACACCTTTGGGCCTGCTGCTTTTTACGGCAATTACTTAGACTCAAGCGGGGTCCAGTTCATGGCAGTGTTCTCCGCATATGGCCTGCTTCCATCCTAAGAGTCAAGAGGAGTCGCTCTTGCATCGTATGCATGCGCTCAGTGCACTGCCCCTCCAACCACGAGCCCGGTTACATCATGAGTCGCTGAGGCAAGTTAAAAGGGAGCGGTGTGCCCTCTCCAGGCACATCAAAGCTCTCTCCAACCTTACACACTAATCCATCACATCATGATCCTCACACTTTCCTCTGAAAGCGTTCGCAACACCGTCTTCACAGACGAACGTGGACTCCCCGTGTTCAAGAGTAACACGCCCTTCCGCCTAGGCGTCCGCACGACGACCATCAGTCGACAAATGTCGAACAACTCGGGGACGGCCGATCCCATTGAAGTTATGGGTCGCATCGATTGGCATTGTTTAGGGTCCTCGATATTCTTTCTCGGAGGAGTGAAAATGGAGTCGAACGCTTTCTTACCAAGTCATGGGTTCTTTGGAAGGTGAGAATTTAGCGCGGTTACTTATCGACACGGGATGGACGGCACTTACACTGGGATTTAGGAAACGCACGTTCACCGGACCTGATGGCCGCCGCTATAGATGGGACATGCACCAGAGGGTCGTCGTGGTGGGTGTTAACGTTTGGTTTCGATTGGGTTGTGTTATCTCATTTGTCGTTTGGCAGCTTTCTGTCGATGACGCGTCACGAACCGAAATCGCACGGCACCACAGAGCGACTCTTGGGATTATAGGAAAGCGGAGGAGTGCTTGCTTGGACATTGTACCCCAAGCAGAGCACATGTTGGACCTCATCATCCTTACCTTTATATATGTGGAAAAGTTGCGGATGGACAAGGAGACGAGGCAACGGAGGGCGGCAGCATCAGGTGGAGGTCCATGAGTCGAGCGAGACGCAGTTCCGTGTCTTCACTGTGCATAGATTTTACGCTCCCATTGCCAGACCCGGCTTAATATTCTCATGATACCCCACCTATTAATTATTACGGATTCTTGATGTTCGATCTACTACATAGCTCGAGGTCGCATGAAATCAGTTGAAGTTGAAGTCACCACTCGCCATAATTACACAGTAAGCTGGAGGCACTGTCCTTCAATGGGAAGGGTGACGACGAGGCGAAGTGCCAGACCATTGGAATAACGACCCTCGATCTGGTTTAGGACTTCTCTTCGTCTTTCATCCGCAGCTGTGTTTCTCTCCACGGACCACGGAACACGCGGACAGTGGGATGCAGTGACGAAGTAGGACGCACTAGGCGACACCCTCGTGGTCTTCCTTCCTTCACCAGTAGCAAGTGGGGTAACAGCAGTACATGCCAGTGGGACTCTGCAGGCAAAGTCGGTCGGAAAGTGCCAGTGAGAGAACGAACGTCTCTTCTCCGCTCGGCTGTCTCCATGGCATGCCAGACTCGGCCTGCACCGCCACAGTGCCTTGAATAGCCAGAGAAATCGAACGCCAACTATGCATCTTTCGCCTGCTCTTGGGTGATCTGGTCAGCTGACGACTCCTAGCATGTTCTCGAGCTTCACGTTCACTCACCAGAATCATCCCTCCATTTAACTCTATAAGGCAAGTGAATGTTGCACCCACTTTTGAAATTTTGCAGGCGAGTCGATGAGTAAATACCGATAATGTAGAGTCAAGACCTCCTTCAAACCACACCGCCCTCTGCAACGTTCTCTTACTCCTCCACGATCCGTGTAGTATCCGCACTATCCACGTCGTTTCGCGTGGTATCATCGAACAATATTCTGACCACCTCCGAACCACCCGTTCCTTCCGCTTTCGATGCGATGCTCGTCAGGCTCGCCTGCGGAACCAGCGGCTTCACCGCAGACGCTACCTGCATCGGAGCGATACCCAGTGCATCCGCAAGCGCGTTCAACGAGCCTTCCAAATCCTCACCTTTCTCTGCCTCACCCCGTCCACCTTCACCTCCCGACCGATCCGATCCGAATCTCCACTCTTTCAAAGTCCCCCATCGAGTCATCCCTTCCGAGTCACCCGCAATGATACCCCACCATCCGACTTCTTCTTTCAACCTCTCCAACAATGTTACCATCCCGTAGATGTACCACCCGAGGAGCAACAGCACCACGAAGAGGAGGACATACAGGAGCTTGGTGAACGGCGTGCGTGTGCTGGGGGGAGAGACCTCTGCGATCAGTTTCTTTCCTTTCTGAGTGGGTAGGCTTTCAGGAGTGGGTTCTAGATGTGCAGGTGCAGGCAGTGGCTTGGGCGATGTAGCGCCGACGCTGGCACGGGTGCTGATGCTCGGGCCGGTGTGACGGAGGCGATGGTGTTGATCTGGTGATGTATGGGACGTAGAGGCGGTGGGCGAGGTGGGAGGCGTACGTTTGGTTTGATCTGTGCGTTTTTTGGCTGGCATTATTTACTGGAAGACAGAGAAAAAGGAGTGGAGAGGGGGTCATACTAATCTGATGGCAGCGTGACATCATATCATGTAATGTCTCAATGCAGCCTTCCTGTGGCTGTGAAGCCTCTTATTGAAACATTTGAATTTCGATTTCGATGGTGTAGATTTACTTGGGAAATGCCGCCTGCGTCGGCAGATACCTTGCTTATACAAGCTGTAGGCAAGGAGACTCGAACCCGTTTGAATTACGATCAGAGGACACTATACGACGTGTGGCGACGTGATTAAGAAGTGCAGGAATCAGTACTTTTGAGGAGAACGACACGGAACGTTATCAACGAAACAGAGACAGTGAAGAAACGTGACGCAGAAAAGGAACGAGTACTTTTGGAACGTTATTAATGGAACGGTGACAGTGAACAAACGGGCCGAGATTTCATTCGGGGCGGCTTACTTCGCGGCGCGCTTTCACTTGGTGGTGTGCTTCCCTTTCATGGACAGCAGCGGGTCGGTGAAGGACGTCGGCGGAAGTTTCTTGGCGGCGCGGGGCGGCGCGGGGGGAGGGGCCGTGCGTAGGACTTGGATGGAGTGAATGTCCACCGTGAAGTTGTTGAAATCTTTGAAGGAGGTGTGGGAGAGTAGGAAGTGAATGCGTGCGGTGGCGCCCTGGAGACGGGCGCGATACGCCTGAGGGGGGATCAGCGCTCCGTTTGCGTCATACACGTGAAGAGGGCAAATGTTGTGCGTGCGGAGTTCCACGATCTCTTTGAGGGCGTGGCTGGCGGCGGTCGAATATGTCGGCCAAGATCGGATGGGGTCGTCAGTAGGGTAGTCGTCGGTAGAGTCCCTGGGCTAGTGCGGACGTGTTAGTCGAGACCGAGGGCAGTTTGATGGGTGGACGCACTTGAAAGAAGACA
>JBBPSD010000606.1:0-20224 GCA_038093415.1 Xerocomellus chrysenteron | reverse complement strand
TGCAAAAGTCCTGTTCAGAAGGAGGGTCGACTGAGCGATTTTTTTGCGCTCCCGTCACGTCTTTGGCCTTCCGCCCTTTTTCATGCGCTGGATTTTTTTTTTTCGTTGGCGATCTCAAAGGCATGGGGGATTCGAACGATGTACTTGTTTTCCTTCATCTTCTCGAATGTCGTCTAAAGACGGTGCAGAGGGTGATCACTATTCGGGATATGCACAATATATAATTATTCGACTCAACGTCGCACTTGTTCTCACCATCGACAAAACCAGCGGTGCTTGATCGTAACAGCCGGCAGCCCGAGAGTTTTTTTGAATGCTACTACTTAATAAGCAGAGTCTACTAGTAGGATCCAACCGCCCTTGCGAACTGACAATTCGAACACGACGATACCGTCCCGCACAGAGCCAAGCACTCAATCTGTCAACTTGAATGTTGCAACCTGTCCGTTTTCGTTCCGCGGTCCGAACTGTAAGGCGCGCCCGCTACAAAGTCCCAACATTGTTCAACGGATTAACATCCAACACTGCTCGTAATTCGGCATTCAATAACCCTCTACGGTACGGGGCATTCGGGGCACTGAGAGCGAAGGGTGAAACAGAACGCGAACTGGAACGCCAGAAAAAGGAAACAGACGGAATAGAAACACTCTAGCCGTGAAAGGCCCCTAACTCGGGTCACCTTCGAAAAAGTGGCTCTAAACGACGACGACGACGACATGGAAGTAGGGGAAGATGACTTGTAGTGTCCTCCGTGCACGATTCACTTCTTGGTGCACTTGATAAACGATAAAACTCGTACGTCGTTTGAGCCACCATCGTATGTAGCCTGCATTGGCTGGGATCAAGCGTAAAGGAGATCCTCGGCCTTCTTTGATCGCAGTGAAGTCTTACACTTGAACGGGCTGACATGACTACGAATCCAGTCATGAGCAAATCTACATCAGAACAACCCCGGAAACTTACCGTATGATCCCCTCCTCGAAGTCATGCCTCGGCACGCACTCTATGCCATTCTCGACACATCTCGACACATCCAACGTTGCCAGCGCCATCGCGACAAAGATAAAGATCATTGACTCCGCCAGGAGCGCACCCGGACACTTCCGTCTTCCCCATCCAAAACACGCCTCACTTGGGTCAGGCTGTTGATCCTGGCCAAGGAACCTCTCAGGGTCAAACACATCCGGATAGGGATATGTTTCTGGGTTGGACAAGATGAACCTGCACCAAACGTTAGATCCCGGATAAACCCCACCGTCGACCGGCCACAAACCAGATGTTCCCGACCAGAAACGTCCCCTTGGGGATGAAGTATCCATTGTAGATATCGTCCTGTGTAGTGACATGCACCACTAGCATTATATACATTCCAGTCAGACTAGAAACACACATTCGCGAAGACACGTACCAATTGGAACCACCACGTTCCACCTAAGAAGTTCTTTACAGATTGCGTTCACGTATGGAAGTCCCTCACGATCCTGCATGGTCGGAAGTCTTTCGTGCCCGACAACGGCATCTACTTCTGCCCGCGCTTTCTCGAGGATTTCGGGGTACATTGTCATGGCAAGGAAAAACGCGGGTAATGCGGACGTTATCTGTCGCCGACGCGTTCGTTTCACTGCGATTTATTCATTTGTAGACGAAAAATAAAATCCAACTCACCGTGTTGGAGCCACCTGGTAGACCGTAGAACCGTGGTCAACGTGAGCAGAACAGATCTGAGAGCCATAATCTGAAACCATACCCAGGTACATGGAGAAAGAAGCCCACTTTAAAATCTCTCTATCCTCTGGAGTAACACCTTCCTGAAGTAGCTTTGACGTCAACGACGGCAGAGTATCACGATCGCCCTAATTCGACATCAGCGTACAAGCATCACGAACTCGAAGAGCAAACATACTACGTGGTCCAACATAAGTTGGTATTGTGTATCGGCCGTCTCGCTCACTATTTTTCGCCACAGGTTTGCATCTTTGTGAAACCCGCCTCCAGGGAACCACTCAGGCAGGTATCGCACTAAAGAACCTTTCAAGCAACTGAGATGGGTCGAAGAGGCTCGGGAAACGTACAAATTGGAAGCGTGTCAACCAGAAAGCGTCCCGGTGTCATGACCGTGGAGAAAATGTGCATGGCTTTGTCAGCCATTTCCACCAGCGCACCACCATCATCTTTGACGCTATACCCATGCGAGATCTTCAGAATCATCGAGCTGGCCGTTCTGATCGAAATATGACACATTAGCACGATGCATCATCACCCAGAAGATAATCAGCGTCATACCTGTTACTATGCGAGACCAGATCATCAGGGTTCGTCAACACATTGCGAATGAATTGTTTCGCTTCTTCTTCTTCTGCAAGGTAGAGTGACTCCAGGCTACTCTTGGTGCCAATCTGCTGGTGAAAGAACTTGCGATGTTCTCGGCATGTGTCACCGTATTGCAGTAGGCCCGTGGTGTCATCCCAGCCGACAAGGCCGGCCATCGTCAAGTGTGGCCTGTTCGACGTGATGGAGCTCCTCTTCTCGAGCAGGTCGCTGGTTGTCTTGAAGGAGTTGAGAACGACGTATCGCGTGCCCATCACGTTGAAGGATATGATAGGACCTGGTGTAGAATGAACAACCTGTGTAATTTGTGTGAAGCGTGTATGCACTTGCCATATTTGCTGCTCATCGCCCCGAACGTTTTATACGGAGCATGTATCGGAAAGTTGAGCAGGTTTCCGATGAGCGGCCATCCATGTGGTCCAGGCGGGAGCGGCATGCTCCTTCCCCAGACAAGATGTCCAACGAGGCACAATGCCAAACCGGCAAGGAGAACATCGAGGACTTGGAACCCCATGATTGCGGCCCAATGGAACCTGTTCGTAGGGACACGAACAACGACAAGTTCATGCAATTCGAACAAGCTTTATACCATATTCCTAAGCTTGGAACGCGTAACGACAGTGTCAAGTAAAGGTGACGGCGTGAGCGACTGATTTGGGGTGAATGGGCCTTATAGTTTCAACCTAGCAAAGCAGGCAGATCGCTGGAATATCTCTAGGCATCATTGATAAGGTCTACGACCGCGTTGGTCAGGCGACGTGTGACGTGGAAAGAAAAGGTGTAGCGGGCATTTGGGTCTCCGAGTACCTCCGGTAGTTGGAACACATTTACCTCGAGTTGTACACTGGCGCGAGACGCTGTGGCGATACAGAGTCAGCGGTTAGCTACGCGCAGCATTACATGCAGGTAGCATAGCACCAACCACCTTCTTAGCTGTCGTGCGCGGCGCTGGCTACTCTAGTGCCATGGCAGTATCGCCATATTTGCTGTAAATGAAGCGCTTGGACATGTCGTATGCAGTGATACCGTGACGCTGTAGGCGACGGTTAGGGCTGCATTCTGACGGGGTTGAAACTTGCCGCGTAGAGCTTCAATCGTCTGAGGGCAGGGAGCCACTGACACGTCGGGCAAATTCGGCGCGTGGTTTAGTTCGGCGTTTTACCTAAGGTGCAGTACGGACTGCAAAATGAAAGTGAAATGGAAAGTGAGGTGTCAGCTCTGGGTCACGTGTGAACATAACTAGCGCCACCTGACCGAGTTGCGGTTGTGGGAAACGTAGATGTGATGGGATTTCGGGAGCACAGTAAATGAAGGAACAGCTGTTGTTACCGAACTCCTAGAGTTACATCAGCAAACCCACTACAGTCGACTCCCACATAATACATACCTGTTATAACCCATACTTCCTCATAACCCATAGAAGTTTCAATTTCCCAAGTTGGTTTGCAGGGATTTTGTACTCATAACCCATACTCCCTCATACCCCATAACCCATAGTAATTTTTTGCAGTCATAACCCATACTACCTGCACCTGGATAGCCCCGGAATAATACTAAATTAGGCAATTAGTATATAATATAATATTTCTTGACAAGCTTGTAATTTGCTGGCAATAGCCATAAACTTCATCAGTGTTGCTTCGGCCACATCACATTGGTGGGAGAGGGACCATGCAGGTTTGATTCCTGCATGGCATTGCATGGGAACAAAAAAGTCAGGCTAGGCTACACACCCAAGTGAGGCTGACAGGGTGTGAACAATTGACGGAAAAGGTTATGGTGTTACCTCGGGTACATTGTGTAACTGGAAGTGTGACATATCTAGAGTGATGTGGCCAAATGTCCACAGGACATTCATGAAAACAGTGGGTGGGAAAGGTGGGGAGTGCGAAAAAAATCACACATGAAGAAATGAACTCACAACTTCCAAAAGGAGCAAATGGAACATTATCCACTAGGCTACAAGTCCACTGAAATAGTTGCTTCATTCGTGTTATATGAGTAGTTGTAAATAGTGTCAGCACATACTTGCCAATGAAGCTGGTCCACCAAGACCACTGACCTAACTGTGCCATTCATGTTATATGAGTAGTTATGCATCTATCAATAGAAGTTGGTGGACCAGCTTCATTGGCAAGTATGTGCTGACACTATTTACAACTACTCATATAACACGAATGAAGCAACTAGTTCAGTGGACTTGTAGTCTAGTGGATAATGTTCCATTTGCTCCTTTTGGAAGTCATGAGTTCGATTTCCTCATGTGTGATTTTTTTTCGTACTCCCCACCTTTCCCACCCACTGTTTTCACGGATGTCCTGTGGACGTTTGGCCACATCACTCTAGATATGTCACACTTCCAGTTACACAATGTACCCAAGGTAACACCATAACCTTTTCCGTCAATTGTTCACACCCTGTCAGCCTTACTTGGGCGTGTAATGAAAGTAGCCAGCTATGCCAGTTCAGGGGTGGGAGCATCCTTGCTGGCAATCACGCTAATCAGGAATCTCTTCCATTCCCACCCTCATTCACCCATATAAGCAACCCACATCGTGGGGGATCAGTGCATTTGTGCTTTTACTCCCCCCATCTGGTGCTGTGGATAGTTTTCTAAACAACTCTTATGTAGGCTGGTGGTTGGGGTAGTAGTAGCCCCCTGATGAGAGCTTTCACAGGCTTGAAACTGCTGCTACTCCTGCCCCCCTTTCTGTCCCTCCTGCACTGTGTTGAACATGACCACCCCTATTGCACAGTCCAGATCTTTGGAGATGGATGTCCAATGGTGACTTCTTTCTAGGCAACAAGCAGAGAAACTCTAAACAAAAGAGGGCTTCTCCAGACAACTGCTTTTGCCTCCACAGATAGAACACTATTAGCTATGGATGACTCTCTCTATCTCCTAGACAAAACAGTTCTAGTGACACTGGGAGTGAATCAGTGACAAACTTAGTATACCAGTAGCATGGGTTGTTTGCTGATCCTCAACAAGCATTGCAAAGATCAGAATCGAAGATGCTTCAGACTTGGTGTCTGGTTGGTGATGATGTATCCTGGTTATGGAAAGCCGGACCACCGTGCTCATGTGACCATCGGATTTTCACCATGTTAGGGTCCACTGATCAGTTGGACCTCGTACACCCTGTTCATACCATGTGACCAGCAAAACCGAGAGTGTACAAAGTGTGACATCTCCAATTGTACGTGACAGAGAACCAAAGAATGCTACCACTCACATGCCCTGTCCCCTGTGACCCACTGTGTATGCCACAGGCCCACCCAGTCGCTCTCGATCTGACAATACTGACCCAACAGCTTCAGGAGATCTGCCCACCACCATGCATGCCCTGTTCCCTGTGAGGCTGTGACCCAGTGCGTGCATGTGCCACGGAGTCACTCTTGTCCCATGGGTGCGGTGCGACATTGCCCAACAGCCTCATATCACAGTCGCAACATGCCTGTTGTGCCCCAACTGCCACCGCACCCCTCTTGGATCTCATGGGTGCGACACCCACCACACATCTTCCTCTCAGCCTCGTGGAACAAGCTCGCAGCTTTGCTAACTACCACATGAGAATGCCATTTTTGGCTCTAAAGAGGTTGGTGGTATTGACACGTTCGCTTGTGTCAGTACAGCATTTTCAATTGACGTTGACCTACCAGCCAGTCCCCGTCACGTCCCCGTTGCCATCGTGGTCCTCGCTGTCATGTCACCATCACTGTCACTGTCATGTCCTCCAGTGCTTCCCCATTCCCATCGAGTCCTATTACCCTCATTGTCACATTCCCACCATCTGTCACCCTCGTTATCACATTGCCATTGCCGGTCGCCCTCACCTCTCGTTCCCGTCACACCGTAGTACTTACTAAAATACACTTTTTGCGATCTATCCTAGACTTCTCAGTGCTTGGCAACCTGAATATAATTTTTTGTGTATCACGTGCTATGTGGCAGAATATCTGAGGTGTGCGAGGTCCTACTGATCAGCAGACCCTAACAAGGTAAACATCAGGTGGTCATGTGAGCACGGTGGTCCGGCTTTCCATACCTGGTGATTATGCACTGGATAGGGTTGAGTTCAATTTGGTGGAAAAGTGTAGGATACTAAATTCCAATGAATAGTCAGCAGCTTTATAGCAATGCTGAAATGGTGGGTTGTTCACAAGTCTCTTAGTTCACACAAATTGGTTTCCTAACTCAATCATATTGTAAATGTAAGGAGTTGTGGTTTCAAGCCTAGTACTGAGCTACCTCTTATCCCTTGAGGTGAATAGTCAGCTAGAGTAGCAGGGTTCGCAGTAAGCCTAGTAGTTAGTATTGCTGGGGATGTGTTCCTTTTGTTGCCCAATTTGGGGTTTTCTCCCACAAGGTGTCTCCTATTTCACTTATCCTAAGTTTAGGTACACGTCTTTACTCCTAACAATCTTTCTAGTAGTGCTAGAGCAGTGGGGTTACTCCTATTCAAGGTCCTCTGTTGGGTACCTACTGTAGTTACTAGGGGAGTTCAAGTAATCTGTTAGGTTACTTGGATCAGATTGTAGATAGATCTTCAGATGCTCTGATGCTCTGCTGCTCTCTTTCTGATTGTTGCTCTCCTTGTGGCTAGAAACACTCTCCTTTTATACATTTTGTACAGGGGCTGTGCTAGCCAAATATGGAGTCTTGGCTGCTTACAAATGCCAAAGAGATTGCTGACCAATCCTCAATATGACTCATACTGACTAGGTGTGACTTATACTGATTCATTCAGGAAATGACTCATAATGACTCATGCTGACTCATGCTGACTCATGCTGTGCAGGGCTGTGCAATACATGATTAGTCTCTCTATGACACTTAGCTATGTACTTAGTGGTAGTAAAGAAATAAAATGAATAGCACTGCTATGTAGCAGTGGGTGATGTTTTGAGGTTGAGTTGGAGAAAACATTTAATTCCTCCATGAACTGTGGTCAGAATATGGAAAAAAAATAGGTATAGGTAGGTTGTGCTCTGGGTCATATGGTCCTAAATTAGCTACCCAATCGGACCGTGGGAATGTCGTTAAATATGGAAACTCGGGTCTGATGCACACATGTACTATGTAAGTACATATGTAGTACTAGTGAATTGGATGGGGAGAGGTATATTCATAACTCCTCTATCCTTTGATGGAATGATATGAGACTTGGGGGATGTGTAGATGGTACTATTGGTCATCTATCCCTACTCTGCTGAGAGATTCCTATCATTGAATGTTTGGGGAATTCACTTATTTGGGTATATGTCTAACTTTGCATGGAATTTTTTCTATGCAGGTCAGCGGGCAGTGCATACAGATTGTAAGTACCTTAGTTTCCCCTCTTGCACACTGACTAAGCACCAGGTTGCCTTTGACAACCTGGTCCAGCCCAACTCCCATCATTATGTCACCATTTTCAAGGCCACTGCTGATGAAGACATTTTTCACTGTCATGGATGCAAAGGTGGTGCAGGAACAGAATGGGAGGGTTGGTGATGACTGTGAATGTGCTGCGTGCATCAAGCCACGTCCCATACAAAAGGAAGCACTTCAGGCTGCACTCATATTGTGGAACTTCATCAAAGAGTTGGATAATCCATTTGCTTATAACATAGGACTTATTCTGTGCTCATTTGGACCAAGAACATGAGTCATTGAGACACAGAACATGAAGGACAATAAAGTTACCAGCTTCTTTACTCATATGTAAATAGTCTCATATGTATCATAGACCAAGTTTCTTTCAAATGTATATACATGAATGCTTGTGAAGTTTTATCAAATTCATCTTGGCAAAGTCAATCTCCAAAGGAACCCATACTCCCTCATAATCCATACTTTGGTATGTGTCCTGACAGGTATGTGTTATGTGGGAGTCAACTGTATTTTGGGACAGTTGCCACAGCCAGCTGCCACAATTTAGCTGACATGTGACTACAGTACCACAACAGCACCACAGCACACCCGAGTCTGTAAACCACTGTACAGTCTTGTACAGTGGCCTACTGTAAGAACTCTCTTAGAGGTGTCTCAAAGTGAAACATTGCTCAAGGAAAGAAATACATACTATTTCAAGAATAAGGAATACAAACAACTACTGGTCTACTTATATACTACAATATATGTGGTAGTGGTGAGGTTTACATGAGGAATATATGTGGTGTGATGTCATGATGATGAACCTTCGAGAATAGTCTGTGAAGAGAGAGAACATGATAGGGTAAGGGAGAAAAAAATTGGTTCATGACATTACCCCCTTTCTAAGGGGTGAGTTCCACAATTCCAGAAGTATTTGGAATATTGAACATTTGATCTGGGTATTTTTGGTATTGTTTTTGGAAAAAGGGGAAGTTAGGATCTGAGAAGAGATTGGATGAGTGTATAGGAATGGGAATTCCTTCACAGATAGGGCATTTACAAGATGTGTTGGGTAAATCTGTGAAGTATCAGAGATTTATAGTCTTTTTTGGTTGTGGTGCTGTTGGGTGTGATCTATAAAAGTCTTGGATTGCATCAGGGGCATTTGTGAGGTTTGTTTCTATGATCCACTCATTTTCTTCCAATGGAAATCCCTTCCAATGAACAAGATACTCTATTTTTCCTTGACTTTTCTTTGATGCAAGGATCTCTTTGATTTCCTGTTCTTCTACTCCATTTACATATTAAGTCAGGAGAAGGAGGAGGATTCATTTTCTGTGATGGGAACATCCCTTTATGATATGGATGGAGAAGGCATTCATTGAACACATTGTGAATTCTGTGCCATTTGGGGTCTAGCTTTAGATGAGAAGCAGAATTTCCAACTTTCTCTATGACTTTGAAAGGACCATATCATTTTATTGCCTAACTTTTTAGACGGGCAATTTGATCTGATATTGGTTCCTTCTAGTAATACCAAATCTCCTTTTTGGTAATTGGTTGTTGGTCAAGTTTTTCTGTCATAGAGCCTTTTCATGTCTGAAGCTGGGTGTTTAAGGAATTCTTTTTCCAACTTAAACATTCCCTGCATCATGTCTACGAACTCCCTTGCTGACTCGTTACAAACATGTTTCTGATGTTCTCCTCTAATGTTGGATTGTTGTCCAAAGTTCAACATAAAGGGAGAGTATTCGCTTGTGGTGGTAGAGTTTTGGTTATGGGCAAATTCAGCAAGTGCCAACTATTCTACCCAATCATTTTGCGGGTGATTCATATACAGTTGGAGATACTGTTCAATGGTCACATTGTACCACTCTGTTTGTCCATCTGTTTGTGGATGGTATGCAGTGGAAGAATTTCCTTATATTCATAACAAGGTATATAATGCATTCATGAATGACAAGATGAACTGAGGTCCTCAATCAGAGATCATCTTTTGGGAAGTGCTATGAAGTTTGAATATGTAATCTCTGAAATTGTGGCAACTCCTTTTGTGGTGATATTGGTTGAGATAGGAAACAATCAGATCATTTTTGAAAAGTGATCAACTACTGTGAGAATCACATTCTTTCCTTGTGATTCTGGTAAGGGCCTGATTATGTCCACCAATATGTATGATTTTCCAAGGACTTTGAGATATTGTGTTTGGTTGTGGTGGTGTTTTAACCACTTTGGTTACTGACTTGGTTTTCTGGCACTTATCACATCTTTCAACATACTTTTCTATGTCTTTTCGAATTGTGGGCCAGTAGTATTTTGCCAAGATCAGATCTTTGTTCTCCTTATTCTTGGATGACCTGCCAATGGATCATCATAATTTTCCTGGATTACTTTTCCTCTCAGGTGGTTCATCTTTTGGGATATACAAGAGTTTCTTACAGAGTAATACATTTTATTTCTCTTTCCATTGGCTGTCTTCTTTTAACAAGCCTTTGGTAGTGTACTTCTCTCTCTTGTGTTGGAGTTTTCTCACCATTTACTCAATTGATTCTGAGTTATGCACTAGCACATTATCATGAATCAATTTTTTTTTTTTTTTCATTTCAACAGAGCATGTTGCTACAATATTAGATGAGTTTGATGATGTGAAAAGGTGATCCGGTAAAAGGATCTTTGCTTTGTTATCATCTTCTACCCCCTTTTCAAAGTCTGACCTCTGGGACAAAGGATCAGCAGGATTGGTTTTTCCAGGTCAAAATACAAAAGTCAAGTGGTATTCCCATAGTAATTGTTGCCATCATGCCTGTCTTCTGGATAGATCTTGGAGCTTTTTAAAGTATGTAAGATTCTGATGATCCATCAGAATCTCGAAGGGGTGAGCAGCATCTAATAGGTAATGACACCATTCTTGTAGAGCAAATATAATTGTGGCCATTTCAAGATCAGCAGCATGGTAATTTCATTCTGCATCATTTAATGATTGTGGAATGAAAGCAATGGGATGTCATCAGTCATTCTGTTTTTGGATTAGGATTGCTCCAAGTCTGATTCCTGATCCATTGGTTTCTACTCAAAATGGTCTGTCAGGGGTTGGCATGGCTAATGCTGGTGCTGTAGTGATAGCTGTTTTAAGGGTTTCAAAGGCAGTCTTCATCCCATATGAAGTCTTTCTTTTCTGATGTAAGTGCATTTAAAGGTCACACTACTTGGGCAAAGTTCAGGATGAAATATCAGTAAAAGTTGAGGAATCCTAAGAAACTTTGTAGTTGTTTTTGGGTAGTGGGGACTGGCCAACTTGCCTACAATAAAACCAAGGTACTCAGTTTCTGATTGTTTGAACTTGCATTTGGTGTGCTTTAGATATAATTTATTGTCATGTAGTATCTAAAACACTTCTGTAACAATTTTGCAATCTTTGGTAAGATCTGCTGTAAAGATCATGATGTTGTCCATGTATGTAGATAACAACTTTTCCACAATTGATCAGATTGTGAAAAAGTGAATTCATTATGGTTTGGAAGTTTTCAAGAGAATTTGTAAGCCCAAAGAACATTACTAAGAGTTCAAACAATCCATGGTTTATTCAGAAAGCTGCCTTCCACTCATCTCCTTCTTTCATGTGAATATTGTTGTATCCCCATCTGATATCAAACTTTGTAAAGTACTTGGCATTTTTTAGCTTGTCAATGAGTTCAGAGATTAATGGTAAAGGATATTGATTTTTTACTGTTATAGCATTTAGCTTTCAATAATCTTGAACCAGGAGAATTGGAAAGTCCATTTCAGCCAAGCTGGAGATGTACAACAGAAACAAGATGTTACAGACCCATATTAATTTTCCCAGATTTCTCTCTATTTTTTTCTGATTTTCTAGAGTGACTTTCACATTTAGCCCCTATCACCCGAAACCACCAAATGCTCAAGTCCCCTCACAGTCCAGATTCTCTCACCTCATGGGTACCATGTGTATTGCAGTGTGCCTCATGCTTGCCTCATATTGGCCTCACCAATCACACATGGCGCACAGCCTTGCACATATTCACTTTATGACTCACACATGCATACTGCCTACCTCACCCTATCCTCATGGTTAGCTTCCCTTCCATTATACAGCTGTACTAATACACCTGTTATCCTCATGTACGACTCATGGACAAGTCATGTAGCATAGCATATCATATGATCTACTGTACACATAGCCAAACCCCTGTGTATATATAAAGCCTCAATAGAGTGCCAGGAGGACCTCAGTCTTGTCCTCTTGGAGATTTCCCATCATCTCTAGAAGCTACTAGATCCTCTCTATTGTCACTACTTGAACTACTAGTGCTCTTAGTGAGTGTTGGTTGTTTCACAAGGAAAAGTTCCTCCAATGGTGGAGAACCTTAATGTTTTATCTTATGGGCTTTGAATAAATACCCACAGACAAACAGAAAATCATGATAGCTATTAGCTACATGAGGGGTGACAATGCTGCAGGAAGATTTGCTGACCTGTATGCACAAGAAACAGACTTTGATATAGATGTCCAAACATTCAAAGTTTTTGCCAAGGAAGTAGGTGAAATATTCTTGCCTAAAGAAATTGAACAAACAGCAGAAAGGAAGCTTAAGGTAATGTTCTCAAGATTCAGTCAGTGACTTCTTTGTCTGACTGAAACAACTCATGCTTGAGGCTGGATACAATACTTGAGTACAAGGATGACTGCTCATTCGGTTCATCCGAGATGGGGTCCAAAATGAAATAGTCGAATACATTGAAAGAAGCAATCTGAATCTTTGAGAAACAGAAAGCTCAGCAAAATGAGAAACAGCTCTTACTCATGCAGAAGCAATTCTTGCTGAGATTGCTGATCACAAATGCTGCAGGGGTCAACTTTTTGGGCTCAAGGAGGAGTTCCCATGGACATTAGCAAAGCATGCACTGAAGGAAAGTGCTTCAAGTGCAGAAAACCTTGGCCCTGCCAAGAGCATTTCAAACCTCATGCCTGACAAGTAAGAAATTTCCAATACTGAGGACAGAAGATTGAGTATACCATGGTGGAGAAGTTAGAAATGGCCATTACCCAGGCCAAGCAGGATTTTCCCAAAGGAGAGTAGATAAACGGTTGACTACTTCTCCTGTACTATTACCTAAGTCATTGCATAATAAATATTCTGTTTTGTGCATTGAAAAGACCAATGACATTGAGGACAATAGTGATCATAAGAAGAGGGTAGAGATAATCTCAAAACCCATAAGTCCAATCAAAATCCTCAAATGAGGAAAAATATTGCCAAAGGAAGCACCCACAAGAGCAGGATGCTCTAACAAAGTACAAACTTTGAAGAAGGGAGTGCCCATGAGAGCTGCATGCCCCAAAAAGAAGGTTGAGAATTCCCAACAGAATTGGATGAACACAGTAGATCCATGGTCGGTTCAGTGGATAAAAACAATGGCAGACAAACCACAGATAAAAGAACTTTCAAACACCTCAGAACATTTGTACATCAATCATGAACCGCCAAAATCATACCAGATCTAGTACAGCAAATCCAATGATTATCACCAGAAGAAGCATATTTCTCTTTGTGAGAATTACAAAATAAACCAAAGTTTGTACAGAGAAGGTGCTCAACAAATTTGTTGGAAACATGAGGAACGGTCATAATGTCAGATGGTTCAAAATTACCAATAGTAGCATTGGTAGATTCTGGATGTAGCAGATCTTCCATAAATGAGTCATTTGTACAGGAAAACAAAATCACCACCTATAACCTCCCTATTGCCGTTCCTGTATACAACACTGATGGAACTCCAAATAGCAACAGATAAATATCCAAGTTCATTACAATAGAACTTGTAATAGAAGAACATTTGGAAAAACTCACTCTAGCGGTATCAAAGCTATCCACCCACTCTATCTTCTTAGGATTTGACTGGCTAAAGGAACATAATCTGATCATCAACTAGGAAGAACAAAAAATCAAGTTCACCTGTGTTGATGATCATCTCCCCAGCCTCATCCCAGTAGAAGACAAAGAGGAGGATATAGGATATGAAAAGGAAGAAGAGAGACTCTTCCAAGTAGATATAGATTCCTACATACATTCGAGTGAACATGGCAACAGAATTAGCCATTGAGAAAGACAAAGAAAAACACTTGAAAACCTTTAAAATGTGGTACCCGAACATTATCATGAATTCAAAGATGTCTTTGACAAGGAAAACTTTGATGAGCTTCCCCCAAAGAGACTGTGGGACCATGCCATTGAGCCCTGGTCTGGGGATCACATTGTAGATTGTAAAACATACAATCTCATGCTCAATAAACAAAAAGAACTTGACACATTCTCAGAAGAGAATCTCAAATTGGGAAGAATATGTCCCTCCAAATTCCCTTTTACCTTTGCTTTCTTCTTTATCAAAAAAAAAATGGAAATTTGTGACTGGTTGAGGTGGGAGCACCAGTTGGTCTCAAATTGGATAGCATCAGATTTCTGAGTGGTTGGCTTCTCCTAAATGGAGAAGTGGGCATGTGGATAGTAGGTGGTGATACTGAGGAGAGTGGTGAGATATATAGAGGAGGTTCTAGATGGTGAACAAGCGGTGGTAAATGTGGGTCGCTGTATGTTGGTTGGTATGGCAGGTGGCAGTACTGCCAATACTGGATTTGTGGTGTAAGACCTTTTCCAATTGGCATACTGGGTGATGAACTTGTTTATTGTGTGTGGTTGTGGGGTGGTGACTCTGTCAGGAGCCATGATGTAAGGTGCAGGTGTATTTGTGTTACTTCTCCATGGGGATGGGGAAGTTGATGTAGATGGAAGGTGTTGTGTCAATTCAATCATATTGAATGACATCTTTGTCACTTGTTCTTACTAACTAGGCTACTTGGGAATACTCCCCTAGTTTTCAGACAGAATATGGAGTAAGAATTTGCATAGCTTGAACTTCCAAAGATCCTCCTAAATAGGACTTTCAACAGCTCTGGCTGAATGTGGTAGATTGTGGATAGGGATGAGGTACAATACAAAATGTAAACTATGTGCCCCTAAGATTTTGAAGGGTGTGTTGTTGAGGGTGAGGGATACCATTGTTACTGTTTTTTACTTGTTGACAGCAATACCAAATAATGGTGGTATACTGATGTAACAATAACTATGATCACACAAACAGTGAATGTTATCAATATGTTCTACATGATGGCCTAACATTCCACCAAACTGGCCCTCATGCACTATGGGCAGAACAACTTTTTTTTTAAAATACTCTGAACTAGAGTTGAATATGAAATGTTCTATGATTATTTGCCTGGTAATCTACCAGCTGCAATTATAATATGTGTGGGCACAGCTTTCCCTTAGCTCTGGGATCTGAGCATGCCTTTTGGTGATTACAAAGCATATGAGAAGAAGAGCAAAGTGCTCTAAATTCAAGGTGAGGTGGGTATAGGGGAACAGCGAACACAGACTCTAAATGGGGTCTGGTCGAAGGCAGTTTGATAAGAGTAAGAGGAGGGAGTTGGGGAACAAGGTGTTGGGCAAGTAGAATATTCTTTAAATAATGTAAGAACTCTCTTAGAGGCATCTCAAAGTGAAACATTGGTCAAGGAAAGAAATACTATTTCAAGAATGAGGAATACAAACAACTACTGGTCTACTTATATACTACAGTACATGTGGTAGTGGTAAGGTTTACATGAGGAATACATGTGGTGTGATGTGATGATGATGAACCTTTGAGAATAGTCTGTGAAGAGAGAGAACATGATAGGAAGTAAGGGAGAAAAGAATCAGTTCATGACACCTACAAGCTCAGTGCAAAACAGTAATAAATCATTATATTAGCAAAGATATCACTAGTAGGCAATTGTATACTAAAAAAGCATACATATTCTGTGAAAACGACATAGTAAAAGTGTTGTAACATGAGTTTTTTTATTACTAGTATTCAACCCTAATAAGGGTGTAACATAAGTTTTCTAATGAGCCAAGGGTTCAGTTTTGGGCCTTTGGCCCAAGAGGGGGTGTAAGGTTCTTTGAAAATACTCAATGTACTTGTATTTGTGATAACCAACGAAATAAAACACTAAAAAGAAAATTATGAAGCCTAGGCCAGGCCATCAATGCCAGAGCTTGGGTAGCTGGATGTTCATTGACCCATACCTGTCACTTAACCTGCATGTCCATATATCTACACAACACAAGGTCATGCACATGACACAACCTTGTGGTGTACAGAGGCACAGGAGGGGGAAAATGGAGAGCAAAGTGGGAACAGCAAAGGTAATGATGTGTATAGTGTGTATGGGTGCCATGGACATGGCACTGTCATTGATGTCATCCATGTCATGTCCCTTATCACATTGACTGGGAAGAGGGGATGTGGTGGTCAATGTGGCACCACCAATGTTGTCCTCATCATGCCCAGAGGCACAGGAGGAGATGGATGGGGAGCAAGATGGTAAGCAAAGTGGGGAGTATTACAGACCCACATTAATTTTCCCAGATTTCTCCCTATTTTTTCTGATTTTCTAGAGTGACTTTCACATTTAACCCCTATCCATTAGCCCCTATCACCTGAAACCATCTAAATGCTCAAGTCCCCTCACAGTACAGACCCTCTCACCTCATGGGTACCATGTGTATTGCTGTATGCCTCATGCTCACCACATGTTGGCCTCACCGATTACACATGGCATGCAACCTTGCACATGTTTGCCTCATGACTCACACATGCGCACTGCCTGCCTCACCTTATCCTCATGGTTAGCTTCCCTTCCATTACATGCTGCACTGATATACCTGTTATCCTCATGTATGACTCATGGACAAGTCATGTAGCATAGCATATTGTATGATCTAGTGTACATATACATAGCCAAACCCCTGTATAGTATATAAAGCCTCAATAGAGCACCAGGAGGACCTCAGTCTTGTCCTCTTGGAGATTTCCCATCATCTCTAGGAGCTACCAGTCTACCTCTATTGTCTCTACTTGATCTACTAGCACTCTTAGTGAGTGTTGGTTGTTTCAAGGAGGGCAATGGCATGTGACAGTGACAGCAAAGGCAAGGGTGTGTAATGGTGAGGATGGGCAATGGCAAGTGAGGTGGGAAGGGCTGTGAGGGTGAGGGCAAGAGAGTGAGTGAGGGTGACAGTGATGATTAGGGGGAGAGGGGGAGAAGACATGCATGGGTGTGCAAGGATATGAAAGGGGGAGGGCAAGAGGGTGTTGGAGCACAACATGTGATTCTCATTTGTATTCCAAACCTTTTTGGATTCGTACTTATGTTCATTTCCACCTCACTTCACTTCCTCACTCATCCACTCATATGATTGAGGGAGTAAGTGTTTTATGTCATTCTTTAAGCCACCATATTTATTGTAGTTGATCTCCATCTAGGTGAATATACTCACTCGTCCACTCACACAATTGAGGGATTGATCTCTGTCTAGTCTTCATCTAGTCTTTATAGGTTCTTCAACACATTGCATAGGAATTGCATTATATCACTTCCTTTTCTTCAGCAAGATACATAGAATGCTTCCAGGCTGCTCGTGGTGTCAAACTGCTGTGAAAGAACTTGTGATGCTTTCTGTATGTGTCACTATATTGTGGAAAGATCATGGAATTCCTCCAGCCAACACAGTCATCATAAAGTATAGCTTGTTCGATGCGATGGCACTCTTCTCCTTGACTTAGAGTACTTAGTGTTACAATTCATTCTTTTCTCTCACCATTGTCACTTATCATTCACTTCCAGCTTCACATCATTCCTTCAGAATGCCCTTCACCTAAATGCAACTTCTCTTCTTACACATTGTGCATGGTCCCATTGTCCTGTTCTCATTTACCATATATCGACATCTGTCTCTTTCATGTGTAAACCTTACACAGCCTTTCCCATCACTATCACACAGCTGGCATTCCTTTTATATCCTCCTTGGGTATTGTACTATGAACACTGCTTGGTCCGTGTACCAGGTCTCCACATATTTAAACTCAATGATATCTCATGTATAACTTAACTTTGACCTACTCAAACTTACCTTGTCATTCCTCAGACCTCTAAGTCTTCACACTACTTCAGAGTGTGCACTCTTGTCCTCATTTGCTGTGAACTCCCTAAGTAGCCAACTGCTACCAGGAGTCATTGTGGAAGTCCCACAACTCCCTTGTCCTTGAAGACACCCTTCAAAGGAATCCTTGTCCTACAACTACCTTTGAGTCTACATTTGCCCCTACCCAGATCAAGTGTAACACTTAGGATGCACATTTTCTTGAGAGGGTTGGGGACAAAATTGCATTCCCATAACTTTGAGGGCCTGGCACTAAATGAGTAATATATGCACCTCATATGAAGCATGTAGGCACTTGCCATATTCACCACTCAACAGTCACACAGGTGCACACCTGATGTGGAACAATCATTCTGACCCTCAGTGTTACAGACCCATATTAATTTTCCCAGATTTCTCTCTATTTTTCCTGATTTTCTAGAGCAACTTTCACATTTAGGCCCTATCTATTAGCCCCTATCACCTGAAACCACCAAATGCTCAAGTCCACTCACAGTCCAGACCCTCTCACCTCATGAGTACCATGTGTATTGCAGTGCACCTCATGTTTGCCTCATGTCAGCCTCACTGATCACACATGGCATGCAGCCTTGCACATGTTTGCCTCATGACTCACACATGCATGCTGCCTACCTCACCCTATCCTCATGGTTAGCTTCCCTTCCATTACACAGCTGTACTGATACACCTGTTATCCTCATGTATGTACAATTCATGGACAAGTCATGTAGCATAGCATATCGCACAATCTAGTGTACACATAGCCAAACCCCTGTATAGTACATATATAAAGCCTCAATAGAGCACCAGCAGGACCTCAGTCTTGTCCTCTTGGAGATTTCCCATCGTCTCTAGGAGCTACCAGTCCACTCTTATTGTCACTACTTGAACCTCTAGTGCTCTTAGTGAGTGTTGGTTGTTTCACTCAGCAAGCTGCTAGTATGTAGCACAATTGATATTACCTTTCAGGAAGCAAGGTCATACATATGGTGGGTGTTTCAGCTGCCAATCATAAACACTTTATCATGTCAAGCCCCTAAAGCTCAGCAATAGTAACAGGAGCCAGGTCACAGTATGATGACAGACCATAGCTAATTGAACAGCATGCGAAACCGATCCTATGTATGTATCAAGGGTTATTCCAACTCAGAGTCTGAAAAGCAGAAAGCCTACCTTTTGGATTGAGCACTCCAAACCATTGCTGCTTCGACAAAGTGCCCCATGCACCACTCATCTGACAATGAAGATGGACTGCATGCAAAAGCCTGTGGAGATTAATAGTGGGAACCTCAGAAACAGAGAAGAGAAGGAAAGTGAAGGGAAAGGAGATACAAATGTTTGTTGACAGGGTGTCAAGCCACATAAGTTTTCAATCACCCACCATTGGCGAGGTCAACCTCTCATTTTCATATTGTCCAATCCTTGTACAGACTGACTCTCTCATGTATGTACTACGATCATACAAAACCTCCTAACAATCACTTACTTCACCTTCTAATTGTTTTCATTTCTTATATCTCCTCCTTCCCATGCAGGTGCTTCTCACTCCAGCAAGGTCACCATCAACAACATTGATCCTAGTGAGAAAGAATGAGCGAAAGGGAGTAGAATGTGGCCAACCCAGTGTGCCACCGTTATTATGGTAGATCTTGCAAACAGTCGGACAACATGCACTGAATCACCAACATTCATTCCTTTCTAAATTGCTTATGCTGCAGTTGCCACTGGATAGCATCACAGCACAATTGGAAGCAGTCAGGCATGTGCAGATAATACAGGGGGGTATAGGGTAGTTGTTCTGAGACAGAATACTATGGGATCCTACTAGAGATCTGCATGGGTATGGGTTACCCATGGTGGGTTGTGGGTATTGGTATCCATGGGTATGGGTAGGGGTTAGGTTTGGATGACCCATGTACCCATGTACCCATGGGTACTCTACCCATGGCTACAGTGGCTCAAAAAAATGTCCCAATGTTTGCATGTTTTTCAATAAAGTCGATAACCCCTAACTGCATCTAGCCTGGGCGCTAACATATGAGTACATCAAATGGGGTACCTACTCCTGGCTTGCTATGGGTGCAAGGGTTAAGAGATTTGGATAAGATCTGAGGAAATGGCAGTCATTTCAAAATGACATGTCATTGGGACACTTATTTGACTCCAATTTACATTATGGATTTTAGTACTTTGTATGCCCTTCCTTTGCTTGTATTGCCACCTCAAGTCTTCTAGGCATAGTATCAATTAGCTTTTGACACTCCTCAATCTCTATCCTCCCCCACTCTGCCTCAATTCTCTCACAGAGCTTCCAAACACCTTTTGCTGGTCTTTCATAGCCATTGGGTCTTTTTTTGAGATGTTTCCAGAGGTGCTCAACAGGGCTAAGGTCTGGTGACTGTGCTGGCCTGTCAAGGAGCCTAATCCCTTGAGATTTAAACCAGTTTTGAGCCCTTTTGAAGAAGTATTTAGG
>JBBPSD010000605.1:0-20282 GCA_038093415.1 Xerocomellus chrysenteron | reverse complement strand
TATTAGTGCTCGACCAAAAACAAGGGTTATCAAGCATCATTACAAGGGTCCAACTCCAAGTCCCCAACCATAAGATAAAAACGTCTAAGACCGACAAAAAAACGCACGCATGACGCAACAGCCACACCACCTTCACTCCGCCTCCGCATCATATTCCTCCTGGATGTCCTCACTCCACCGCCTCCCATTCCCAGTCACGCTCAACCATGCCTCCAATCGCCGTCCAAGCTCCCCGCCCCGCCCACCACATATATCCCCCGTCGTCGTCAACGTCTGCTCCTTCTCCTTGGCCTTTTTCAGCGGCAGCTGGCCCGCCTGTTTCCGGCTCTTGAGCGCCGCCACCCGAAGTGCGCCCGACGATGGCTCCGACGTGCCGCAACTCGCATCGCTCTCGAAGCACACCTTGCCGTCGTACGACGGAGCGCTCGGTACTTCGGAACCTTCGACGGTCGACTCGACGTCCTTGAACCACTCCTCCTCGTGCTCTGCCGGTCCGAGAATGCTGTCCACGAGGCCTTCTTCCCATCCGTCCCACTCCGCACAACGGTGGGCGAGCCGGAGCCGGGCACCGATGGCTTCGTAGTGAAGCCATTCCTTGGCGGTCGTGGCGAGACTGTCGTTTTTCGACGACTTAGAGAGGGCGATCGACGCGACGACCTCTCGGAACAACTTGAACGTGAACGGACTGGTTTGAACGAACGCCGGGAGGTGAGCACAAGCCCACAACGGTCGCGTAGTCGTAGATTCCCAATCAATGATACACGTCTGTGTGAGTGAACAGTGAGTGAACGACACGTCGGACGAAGAGACGACAGCTGGACACACAATTTGAGTATGATCACACTCGTCCACGAATATGTTTTCCAAGTTTAGATCGTGACAATCGAGCCCAAATTCTTCAGGGCCCGAGTTATCCGCATGAGCCCCTAACCGGTCCATGACGCGCATCCAACGACCCATCTCTTTGCGCACGGACTGTTCGCGGCGCATGATGTGGGCGATCAGGAAGGTACTCCGCTGCATGCGGCGATAGTCGCTGTACATGCAATCCCCAGGACCTTCCCATTCCTCCTCACTTTCTTGCGCATCCCATTCATCAGAGTCATCACTCTGATCATCGGGGACCGCATCAAGGTGATGGTGTCTAGAGGATCGGATCTCGTGCGGATCAAGGTGAAGCCGATGCGGGGCGGACTTTCCCTCGCTCTCCCGCTTTACGCCCGATATTTCACGCTGAACACACGACCCTAGATAAGATTGCGTTGTGGCCCAGGGTCCGCGATCAATTTCGGACGGATGCGCGAGATCACCCCGGCCGGATCCAAAGAATGGCCACGAAACAATAGGACCAACCTGTGCTGAAGTGGGTGTGACGAGCGCGGGATGGACCGCTGTTGGTGTTCTCCCAGATGGGATGGCTGATAACGAAAAGTGCTTGAATTGTACATGAGTTGCAGTGGGCGTTGTTGATGATGATGATGAGTTTACTGGTGATGCGACTGACCGGGAGAATGTGGGGAAATGAAGAGATCCTATATGTGAGAAACGCTGAGCAAACAGAGGTATTATGAGAGATGCTACATTTTTGAATAGAATCTTGAGTTGTTCGTTGGGCATCGAGTGATACACTCTGCTAAGCGGAATGCCTGATGCCTAGCCAACCAACCAACGTCATGAACAAGGGGCGCAGGAATGTTAGCTGCAGTGACCGACCTTGGACATGAGGATATATTCGCCTCCGAGACGGTTGTAAGGATTTGAATCGTAAAAATATACATCTGGTAGTGGTATGCAAGTCTTTTCGCGGAGGTATTGCATCGTTGCAACCTCTGATTGCGTCTTGAGGCGAGGCATGAACCGACGGGCAACACGGGCAACCAGCTCTCGTGTGTCCGTAAGCGTGATCAGATAAGCCTTGTAAGCATATAACGTAAGATTGATGGGGAGCATCGGATTAGGGCATCACTGACTTTATGAAACGTGCCTGTTGAGGCTGTCAGAAGCAGCACGGATATGGGCAAAGGGCAGAGAGAAACTTACCTGAGCTCAGAAAGGTGATTCGGCCGACCTCGCAGTGTGTTTTCTCGCGTACAATGTCCTTGAGAACTCTTCGATCTACCTGAAAGGGCTGTGCATCGTGCAGGGAAGCATCGGTTTTTGCCTCGCGTCTCCGGTCAGCGTGTTCGACGTCCCAGTTCCATTCTATGGGGGTGTAGTGTGTGGTGGGCAAAGGTGGGAGTGGTGCCGTGCCGGGCAGTGGAATCTCTGCTATCGACGGGCCATGCCCATTCGAAGGCATTCTAGCACCCCTCAACTGGGCTACGTGGCGGTCTCTCCAGGTGGGCAGCTCGCCGTGAAGGTTGGGGTGGGGTGAGCGATGTGGGTGAGGAGCAAGTGCCTGCACGCTGTTTGGGACGATGAGGACGAGGCACCCGACGAACGTTGGAGTCAGACCTGTGATTGTTCATAATCTCAATGTCATCCGGCAAGGCGCAGCCCTGTTTGGCTTTATTTAAATTACCAGGCTTGACTGGCACAGGCACAGGCATCTTTGACAACGTCGTTTCGAGTACTAACCTGAAGAGAGAGAAAAGGATAGGTGAACGTTGTTATCACCAGGTTCGAGGACGGTCAGTGAGGCCAAGCCACTTATATACCCGAGCGACTGCGGTTTGCCCAGGGTTTGGGTTCAGAGTCACTGTCAGTGCCATCGACTCAACTCCACCTTGGCGCCGCATGTGCGGAGCAATTTCTGATCCTAAATGCCCGGGCCCGGGGTCGATACGGTAACGGCCTTACAATTGTCTTGACACTTCGCCCGATCTCACAACACTCGCCCAGGAGCTTACCCGTCCCCCAGGCTGCTGACCACCATCATCCAGTCAAAGACCTCCAATTATTCAATGCCAAGACTTCATTGATCCCCTTCGTAGTATGTGGTATATATAGTGATGGCGCATACTACGGATCATGAGCGCCACCATCGCCCACGTTCGTGGTCGACGCCCCGCGCCTCGGTGAGTGCCCAAAAGTCAAATGCTTCGATCGATCTATAACAAATCTAAGTGTTTGCGGCGCTAGTGCGCCTTTTATGCCTTATGTGCGAGTACATATGGATCCCATGCAATCATATATAACGCGCGCGTGGGCAGTATCATCCAGGTCCCATTTCCCAGCTCACATACATAACATACTAATACACAACTAAGGAATACGAATACCACGTCAAGTAGCCCTCCCATACGATGGCTCGACACAAATGACCTCGTCCACCCGCCTCTTCAGCCAATCCAGCACGTCCGGTCCCACCGATGCACAATCGCACAACTCGATGTGCCGTAGCTTCGAAGGTGCCACACCGTTCACCATTGTAGCAGTCCCTGTCTCTGGATTGCGAGCCTCGATAAGCTGTACAAGTTTTGCGATCCCATCCGGATGCGTATGACAACTCTTCATCGTCACTGATTTCAGATTGGGGCAGATCCAGTGTGCCTGCTCGTCCTCGGGCGTTCCTAGTGCTACTAGGAAAGGTTCGAGGGGCGTCCCGCCAACGCTCAGCGAGTGAATGTGGTTCATCTCTGCCAAGAAATTCCACGCAATGACAATGCCTCCAGGACCATAGTAAAGCGTTGAACTGTTGGTATTTCCGTATGAGACCGACAGCTGAGTGATAGGCGGATTATTGGATCGCTGAAGCAAATTTGTAATGACGTCTTCAATGGGGTCCCGCGCTTCGATGTCGAGGTTGAGTATGTCCAACGCAGGGAGGGCGAGTGCGTCAGTAAGCGTCGACATATGGTAATGGCCCCCAAATGTGAGCTCGCGAAGCTTTGGTAGACATGTCGTGTGTAGCGGAAGGATGGCTGGCACGACGACGGCAAAGTGAAGCGTGAGGGATTCAAGATTTGGGTTACTCGAGATAATGTGTAAGATCCGATCCAGCGGCAAATGGTTGGCTGGGAGTGAACGAAGGTTGAGAGAATGCAAATCGGTCTTGAAGATGGGAGAGGACCACTTGAATGGTACATGATGCAGCATGAGCGACTGTAGCCGGGATAACGCCAAGGGGGTCGATGGAGTGGTACAGGGAAGCCAAGCCCATTCTGTAGCGTATATCGTCTCCGCGCACGAAACCTCAAACTCTCTTAGCATGGGTGCGTCTCCTGGATCACACAATTAAACGCTATTTTTTGATGAAATGCGTGACTCGCACCATTGATCGACTTGAGCGCGGATATCGAGGGAAATTGCTTATCGAACCGGAAGACAAATCGTTGCCATCGGTGCATCTGCTCAATCAAATAGAAGATCGCAATATGTCCCCAATGCGTGTTGCGCTGGGCTTGCGGGCAACTTCGTGAGGAAGGGGGCGGAGGAGATGCTCCCCAGGTGTCGTGGTGGGATGGCGACTGAGGGACGATGATCGGTGTTTGTGCTGGAGGTAAAAGAATGGGAGTGCCTAGCGGTGGATGCGGTAGGACATAATGCGTCGGTGGGCTGGGTGGCGGTGGGATCCAGGGTGGAGGGGATGATGCTCGAGCGCGACTAGAAGGTTCCACCGAACTTCCATTCACCCGCAGGTAGATTTCGATGTCCAGGGGAACCTTGTCACCGGACCGCTCAAGCCAGAGGCGAACGGTGTCTGGAGACGCGCTTTGGTTGGTCACGAGGCGTATCTGGACAAAAAGGTCAGATAAGGCAGTTCAAATCGACATATGAGCAGCATGTGTGCTCAACACATGGCTTCTCGAAGGGAAAGGCGCAGTAAATCGAAGACTTCAATGGGTATTCACCGCAAAAATTCCCAGCGAGATATCAGTCGGCGAAAGGTTGGGTCAAAAACATAGGCGCCGATGTAGATGTGGGGAATAAGAGACGCATCCAGACCCGATGCGTGTCATAGAAAATGCGTCGCTCACCTTGGACCATAATCTAGGTATTGATAGAGCCAGTCTACGCCATAGGACGCTGACGGAGGCGAGGATCCAAGCACAGCAAGGGTGATTGTCAAAGTTGAACATAAAGATATGGCGGAGGAGTTCGTGGGGCAGTCGCCGTATGGGGGAGATGTACGCCAACGTGTGCTTCACTTTTTCCTCCAACGCATGTTGGTCTTGTTGCATCTCTCGAATCGCGCGCTTGCTGTCGGCGACGATCCGTGCGAGGGCATCCTCTGCTGAAGTGATCCGTTCTGAGAGTTGCGCGAGCTCTTGGCGCTGTGTTTGGAGAGCTCTACGGGCTTCCGAGACGGTTAATTCAGTAGGAGGTTCTGGATAGCTGAGGGGGTCCATGGTGGGCGTCGCTGGTGTCGAGGAGAGGTTAAGTAAACAAGGCCGACAACCCGAAGCGGATGGGAAGTCATCTATGAGCACGTGCGTGCTACCAGGCTCATATCCCTCAAGGGCCCTCACAGCATCTGCTCACTGCATACCTCCATTCCACAGCAATACACTGCGTTGTCGGCCGATACCACAGCGTGTGACACACACGGCGAGCTAATTACAAGACCTCTATGGTACAATGAGGATGACGGTGGAGATGGCGCAGGTATGTCACTTCTTTCCAGCCTCTATGGCGTCTCCGTTCTTGCATGCAATGATCTTTATTCGTGGTGCAGACACCATCTCGTTCGACTCCATCTTGAATGACGGGTTCTTGACGATAAACGTCCACACGTCGTCGCACAGACGATACGTATGCAGGTGACCCTGTAAACACACAACATGAGCCCACACGCCCAACATGACACCGAGAATGTACTTTGAGCGTCGTCTTGGTTTTCACCGACTTGACCATCGTGTCTGCGAGGGATTTGTCAAACTAGATGGTCGTCAGCGTGCCTCGTCGTGGGTACGATGCCACGTGCAGAACCTGTTGCAGAACCTTCATCGCCAGTTGTGGCGTGATGGCGCCGCTCGTGATGAGCTCGTCCAGCGAGTCGGTGAGAGCCATGCCAATGCTGCAAGGTCGTTGTAGGGTTCGGTTTGCGACCAAGTAGACTGTTAGACGTACGATGATCCTCTGTAAAATTCATAGTATGCAGAGGCCATGTTGGACCGTCCAATGCTTCCAACTCGAGTGGACGATGCTTGCAAAGCGCACACCGCACAGGATGTGACCAGGTTGTGATGGTCACAGCGATTGGCTCATTCATGGTCTTTCCGAATCTCTGATATATGGTGAGATGGCCGAGCGGTCTAAGGCGCCAGACTAAGGACTAGGTCATTAGATGACCACGGAATATCTGGTCCGAAAGGGCGTGGGTTCGAATCCCACTCTCATCAAATTTTTTTGTTTCGGACTTTCTTGGCGGCTAAGCTGTGCCATACGATGATCACGCTGGCAGTCGTGGTCGTGACACACTTTGGAATGGTCCATCTTTTAGGGGAAGCTACGGTTGATCAAGTGAGTAATGCTAATTGTACAACGAAGTCTTCGCAGTCCCAACAAACGGAAGCAATCATGCAGGGTATCGCAGCGCTACGATGTATCTAGTCGTCCTTCTCTGGTTTGAGCCCTGAGAACTTAGTAGACCGTGACGTGGAAGGACTCGGAGAAGTACGCTCGTACGTACAGCTTGACCCAGCGTTGAAAAATCACCCAGTAACGTCATGCATACCACTAGTGTTCCAGAAGTTCGGATGGGATTTTGTTTCAACCGTTTCGTGGTGTCCCCATCCAACGATCGCATTCTTTGTAGCAGACCCTGTAACGGTAAAGGCAAATCGGGTCAGCTCACATTCTTTTGGCAAACATAAACATAAACTCATGGGCTTTCTGCGGATGATAGGAAATCATGCTTCGTAGATGGAACTTCCCGAGCCACATGGATGAATACAAGATCTTTGCTCGGGACGAATCTTGTCTGTACAAAAGGCGACACCTGGAAACGACACAGTAAAATTTTCTCCGACTTCAAGTTTAAGTAACAGTGGGTGAGTGATTGCAGAGGTCATTACAATACAGCACAATTTTCCACCCTCCTTTTCCTGACAGGTATTCAGAAAAAAGCGGTGAACGTGTCAGCATGGCGACATCGAGTCCTCCCTGATGACGTCCATCTGCCCATCTCGGCACGTACCCTACACAGTAGGTCAACCTCCTGACGCGGATATGCGTCTACGCTGAAACGTTGCCACACGAATTGCCATTTGTACACACGGGGGAAGGTGTTGGGATGGATCCGTCGTGCCCTTCCGAGTATATGATCCCACAACGATCTTCCACACGTTGTCGAGGTGACGTCACGGGGTGCATGGCCGGAAACTGACAGCGATACGCTCGATCGAAAGGGGAGAGGGGCGGCGGCGTTGGACGTAACGTTGTCGCTACTGACGCCGGCGTGGCGATGGCCGCAGCGCACAGATCGATCGCGATCGTCGTCCATGCACTGAACGCATCACTCACATCAGATGCGGCGCCGATGGCAGCACATCGATTCTCAAACGGTCATCAGAATACAGCACCGTGACGGAGTCTGAGAGCGGTATGGGTTTACTACGTTACGTGCCGTGCAACATGTCCTGTCATTGTTCTCGAGAAATCGTAGCAATTTCCTACCAAACGGCCCGTGTCATCGTAACATGCAACTGGCCTTGAGAACTTCCTCACAAGCACCATTGCCACGTCACTCACTTTATTATTGGGTAGCCACATCCACTACGCGTCCGATCTATGATTCGAGGACTATCGCGAATAGGAAAAAAATCTGTGTCCTCTCATTGCAAAAGGTTGTGACGAGAGTGGGATTCGAACCCACGCCCTTTCGGACCAGATATACTTGGTCATCTAATGACCTGATCCTTAGTCTGGCGCCTTAGACCGCTCGGCCATCTCGCCAGCGAAATTGATGGGAGAAAGAGTCCATGAGAGTGCCAAGGGCATCCTGAAGAAGCATTACGTTATCTTGCTCGAGGACAATGATCATTAGCAAGATCAACGAACTCAACGGAAGAAAAAAGTTGTGATGAGAGTGGGATTCGAACCCACGCCCTTTCGGACCAGATATTCCGTGGTCATCTAATGACCTGATCCTTAGTCTGGCGCCTTAGACCGCTCGGCCATCTCACCAGTGAGCTTCGACCACAAAAAGGAATCCCTGACGGCCCTCCATGATGATGGTCAATTACTACCGAGCGGCCATGACGAGTTCATTCACACGAACCAATCTTCCAGGTCATTTAGAAGCAGTGGAGAGCTCTAGGTACTCATGGTTGGTCAGGTCTATCTCGATGTTTGCATGGGGGACTCCAAAAAGTTCTTACGTGATCGGGACTCGTACGATCGCGCCCGATTACACCTCGACAAACACGCCTCGAGTTATGGTCTACCATCCAAACCAGAGGAATTGACTGACTGGCAAAAAGAGATCTTGCAGGACATCGATGCGTCACAGGCATCCGAGACACCGTTGCTATTCGAACCCCCAGAACCCTTGTTGGCAGGGCGGCTCGTTTTCGAATTGAGCGCGTCACCCAAGTTGGCAAAGACGACCGCCAACTTTGTCGCGCTCTGTACTGGAGAGAAAGGAACGTGCAAGAATGCATCGAATAGGAAGCTTCATTACTTGGAATGTCCCATCCATCGAATCGTCAAGGGCTTTGTTGCTCAAGGCGGAGATATACTTCGGGGAGACGGAAGCGGCGGCGAGGTGTGACCACCCTAGATGCATGGTAGCCTTATCTCTGACGCGATCTCGTGTAGTCCATTTATGGAGGCGATTTCAAAGCTGAAGAAGAGGGTCTCAGGGTGATGCCCCGCAAAGGCTCCCTTGGAATGGCGAGTTCCAAGACTGGGTCGGGTGCCAGGAACACGTCACAATTCTTCATAGTGCTCACGGACGACGAAGCTCAACTGAAGAAGTTGAAAGGCCAGTACGTGATATTCGGCCAACTGAAGGGCGGAGCAGAAGAATTACGCGTACTGGATCGTCTCAGTGAGGCTGGGGGTGACAACGAAAAGCCACTCATTCCCGTCTGGATAGGGGGTTGCGGAACGTGTCAATCGGGTTAGCAATATAGTGTCAATGAGTCATCGGTCACCTGTGGTGCGTCCCAACCAGTACCTAATGCTGAACTGCAAGAGCCCGATCTCCGCCGCTTTGCCTAGGTTGTCACATCACGGTCCCCAAAAACCAGTTACCCGAAGTCGATAGACCTCCGCGATGAGAATCTTGGGACAAGAATTTGGAATGGAACATTATGCTTTGCACCTCGATTTCAGCGACGGCAATTTCGAGCTAGTAGGCACATCCGCTTATTTCGATGCCGTCAGATCATCAACCAACAGCTCCAACGCGCAACACGGTCTCAGTTGAGTTGATACGCGCCTGAACATAAGATTCTGGATTTTCCTGCCTCGCGACTCGCGAGGGATAATTTAAACACGACAGCGCCGTGACATTTGCGCCGTCCGATATCGGAATATTCACCCACTCTGTGAGACGCACTACCCATCGGCGGCCACCTAGCAGTACCGCACTGATCGGAAAGGATTTCAAAGTGCTCGAAAACAATGACCAAGTGGCCATTTGGACATCACTGTCACAGAAATAGGCTGTGTAGACTCGGGTGTAGTCTGGTGTAGTATGGCTTCTTGAGGCATGTGCCCTGAGTCTCCCAATCTATCGTTGCCGCTCCACGCGAAGAGGCATTGTTGATTTCCCTAAATGCCGTCTTCTATACGGATCTAGCCGCGGCCCGCGGCCTCGTGTGGTACAATCTTGATGCATGAGGTCCAAGTGTAAAGGTCAACGAGGCAGATGAGGAACGGCGAAGTGGATTAGTTACGTTGTTCCGAGTTTGAAAGCTTATTACCAGCCTGATAAAAGGAAGAGAAGAGGCAATTAATTGATTAATTAACAGGTCTGAGATGAGCAGGATGAACAGTTCAATCGTACTAGCACATGGACGTTGCACTGGTCCTATGCTTCCAACACTTGCATGTTTGGTAAACATGCCTGGGAAGTTCGAGAGCAGTATGTCAATTAAAAAATATAGACTGCGGCTATGTTTTTGGTTCCGAGATACGACTCAACCATCCAAGCGAGTGAACATGGGAGGAGGGGTTATAGTCCAGCAGCGCTGTTGGGTATGTGAACCTTGATCGTTCAGATAAAATTAGAAAAGTAGCTCACGCGACTGTCCTCTTAGCTGATATATGTACATGCTCGTCCTCTGTGTGTTTAGGGATGCTTAAATGGTGTAGTAGATCGCTTTCCGGACCGCCCATCCGCTCACAAATTCGTAATGCTGTAGCATGAAACTCCTCGGGAACCCCGCTTGATGACCCAGGTAACAAAAGATGTGGAAGTATTCGCGTGTGGAATAATTGATGAGCAACGGAGCCACCCTACCCGCAACAAATAAAACCGTCACGTCAAACGCTGTATATGCCACTACAATGAAAGCCGAACACGTACAAATTGATGATAAACACCCCCCATCACAGCCTGAACGGCTTCACCCATCACTTTGTAGAGCCCAACACTCTTTGCAATACCGGAAGATGCCTTCAATGCCTCGTCCAGTTCGGAATCAGGATTTCGGGTTTGAGCGGACCGAAGAGTTTCCTTTGGAGCTGTCGGGACCCAGAGGAGCACACGACCAAGAGACCACCGAGGTGCCACATGTTCTCCCAAGAAATATGTGTTTAGAGCGCGCGAAGTTAAGCGGTCATAATCGTGGTGTGCACGGCCTTGTGCAGCTTCGTGGACGAACAATAGGTAATATGATTCCAAGACGCGGCGGCCTATCGATGTTCGTGTCATGGAAGTAAATGTCAACCACGGGCGAGATAAAGTCATTCTCGATCAATGAACACCCACCGATGAACCCCAGACGACCGTTGTGCCCATGAATAGCAGCTTTGTGACTGCCATGAGTGAGAATTCGCCTTGCTAACTCCGGAGGAAACTCCAAGGACCGAAAGACGGAACTAAGATGAGCGGCAAGACGCGCATCATCATACGGTCCTCTTGAAGCAATTGGGTGGTCCTCTGCATGTCGCGTCGAGTAGTTGAACCGCACTGGTGGTGTTCGAGGAGGCGCCAATGCCGAGGCTTTTATTGAGCTCTGAGAAGGCCGAAGCAGGGAATTGATAGCTCTGGGAAGACGAGACATGATTAACTACCTTGAAGCTGTTTGGTGGTCCCTTGACAGAGCTGCCACTGGTAGTGGGACTTGAGATTTGCAGTTTGCAAAGCCGAAAAAAGTTAGAGCAGGTCACGTGCCTGCCAGGTCGGGAGCTGGGACCGGACTTAGGTTTGGAACAGTTCGAGGATTTGGCACAGGCTCAAGATTGCTGTGACAAGATACCCGAATATACAGGTAATGCTACCTTACTAATCTAAATTAGAAGAGTGGATCCAGACTCGCCAAGAAGGTTTCCTTCAAAACTACAGCAGGTTATGCATACCAACCTAGCACGCGGCCGTACATCTGAACCGGCAACGTGGTTGACATGTGCCAACGGTTATCTTGAATTCAAGGAGTAACCTTCATCGGATTCTCCGTTTCTCTGACTCGAATACTATTGGAAACAGACCTCGACGGCTTCTCACATGAGAATGGGGGGAGAATAATAGTTCCTTGCATGATCTCCTGTCTACTACCTACAGTCAGGATCTCCGAAGACGGCTGTGTAAATTCATTGACAGGTCCCCTCGTTGCGGATTATCCCGATCTAGAAGCTGCTCCAACTCATCGCCAACGGACCTCAATATTGTCTAGAATGGAATGAATTAGCGTTTTGGTGCGGCTTGATTCCGCGAGGGCATGGGCCTCTCTGGCCCATCAATTGCGTGCTTGCGTAATGTTTCTCCCACCAGTGATGATCCGCCGTTGGAGTGAATTGACATTGATCGTGGCACTAGTACTGACGGAGAACTCGTAAACTTGGTACATACAAACACCCACCGGTAATGTGCTTCGCGGTGAAACCCATAATTCTAGGGTTCTCGTTTGCACGGCCCTGGACATACAGTTCCGAAACACAGATGCCTCAGTGTATTGTATTTGGAGGTGCCGGTGTTTCATTGCGCGTTATAAAGTTGAGAGGAAATCCGTTGGTGTCTAGGTCCCCATTGTTCTCTACTTCAGATCCGCTCAGCTATCCCATCGTTCACCAAATGAACTTTAACGCTCTACCCACCGTGTCCTTCACTCCGACCTCAGTCAGCTTCCCCTTTGAGCCCAAGCAGCTGTCACTCTCGAACAAAGTCAGGGTACAGTTAGAACCTCAATCCAGTGTCGTACCCTCGCCGTCCAACGGCATCTTCTCTAGAGGTTCCCTTTCGTTGAGTGCGCCGCACGCGGAAGTTTGGATCCAGGGGAAACAGGTTTGACCAACTTTTCGTCCATTCTCCATCAAATGCTGAATAAGCGGAGCCAGGTACTCATCCGAGATCGTTCCTCGACTTACGGTACCTACGTCAACGGCATCCGAATACAGCAACAAACGTTGTTGCAAGACGGCGATATTATGGTCCGTGATTCCTGACTACAATCGTAGTTCGTCCTCACCTCTATTCGTAGACGCTGGGGCAACAGCTATCTCGTTCATCAGTGCCTCCAAACACGCGTGATTCTCAACTGAAACCCATCGAAGCATCCGTCACCATCGTTGGTGTGTAAAGTGGAGTTGCAGGTTCCCTTTTCGTATACCATCTCCTCTAGATTTCCCATCGGAATGTCTCCTTGATCGCATCACCGCCTGTTTCTGTATTTAATAGCTCCTGATTGTAGTCCCGGACGGCATCGAGTTGTACTCCCTTGTACTCCCTATGTACCTTTATACTGGTGCGCTACGGTTCACACCATGTACATGTGTTAGAGGACGCGTCAATTCTCAATGGTTGCCAAGAATCGCTCAGCGTCCGAGTGGAAGGTCACGCTCTTGGTGTCACATGCAATGCCTCGAGAAGATCTCCAGGTCACAATTTCCATACAGACCCAAAGTTTTCCGATTCGTGCCTATCTGCTGAACCTATCCAAACCTGTTATAGGTCTGCGAGATAATAGACGCGTGATGCGTTTAAATGAGAGCAAATACAACGTATGATTGTCGGGTATATCGGTGGCTGGGAGTCGACGGATACCCAATCAACACCGAGTGGCGTGTTCGAATGTAGACCCATGATTGAGTCTAAGCGTCAGCTTTCGAGTGACTTGGACAACGCAGCTCAGGGAAGGGATGACTGCGGGCGGATGAAAATGATCGCAACCGTGAGGTATCACGACAAGAATAGGCCCAGGCACACGGAGTCTGTCCGAGGATATGATGCTCCAATCGATGTAACATTCAATTAACACGCTTCATGAGGAACCAGCTCTTCGCGGGGGACGCTGGGAATGGGTCCATGAACGCCGTAAGTTAATCAGAGGGAAGTTGTCCATGTCGTCATCGCCCAATGTCCGACGTAGTTCCTGCCGTCCCGCAAAAGAGAAATCTGTCCAAAGCGGAGAAATATCGCCGTCAGTGTGCGACGTTTTCTTCCAAAGGATGGGCTGCGATGCAGCTCAAGAGAATTGTAGGGTGAACTCAAACGCACGCACCTACCTCACAAAACACATACCCGCGAACCTCGACACGCAACGACTCGACCGGAACTCGAGGACCATCATGTCCGTCCCACGCGTACCACGAATTCCCGGTGGGATGGTTCCTTGGTGCGTTCATCCACGCCTCCATTGATTCGACGGAGACCACGGAGTGGGAAGGGGGGACCAAATGGAGTTTGTGTACTAGCCGACGAAGAGCGGGTTTAAGAGACAATAAGCACGGTACAGCCCGGGATGCACGCTGATGAGATCAGAAACCGCACTGAACTATCCCAGAATTCAACCTTGTCCCTCGACCCACTGTAACAACCCGAGGGGTACATGGAACGCCGATTCTCCGAATTTATACGCTAGTTTTTTTTTTCCAACACGACACCCGGACAAACCGAGGTGATGACGCTAGGAAGAGTACCCCTGAGGGGTTTAATAAATTGACCGTTCGATAAGTAAACAAAAGAAATACGAACAGGCTGTAATGTCCGCGAAGACGTTCCCGTGCTCTTCCCGGAATGCCATATAGACTATGTATTGACATAGCCTACTCGGCTCGCATTCGACGGCTAGCGTGTCTGACAGCGGCACTGTCAAAGAACCCGACGACTCAGAAACCGAATCCAAAGTCTAAATACCCATTATTAGCCGACGGATGCAACAAAAAAACGAGCGGTACTAACGCCTGGGAACGATCAGGGGACGCAAACGTTTCCAACGGTTTATCCCCCTCCGAGTTTCAGAAGTTCCGGTGCGATCGACGCGGATTCGGAACCTGGGCAGAACCAACCTCATTGAATTGGTTCATGTCCTTCACCCCTGCGGCGTTGTTCGCGCCCTTTTTCCCTCGAGGCTTCAGCAAGACTAACGCTGTCCTCAAGTTTAATCCACCGTTAATCGTTCTCGGCGAGTGTATATCAACCAGGGCGGAGATAAACCGCATCGTCATAAGCCCGTCCATAATATGATATATCTGAATTGATTTCGCAAGCGAGCTCGAGGACGATCCTGAGAGCGAAATGGGGTGGAGAAACGGTTGGGCCGGTCTACCCGCAACCACTAGGAGGTGGTTTGAATTGATAAGGTACCTCGTCGAGCGTCACGATATAGGCACGCCGATCTGGGCCCACGGTGGTTGCCGTGCTCTTGTGGGTCAGGGACTCGGACCGGTCATGACTGCTTCTTCCTGGTTCTCGGCCAAGTGACAAGTCCACTCGCTGACTGCCTGCTGACCGTCACGTCTGGAATTCTGGATGGGTGAGACGTACCCACTGCGGCAGGTCGTCACATTACGAGGCCACCCAGACTGCGTCGAAATGAGAAGCGCGCGAGATCATAGACTCAACCGAACTTCACACGTACCCTCACTGAGGCTCCAGACGCAGCCGAGGCCACTTTCAAAAGTTCCAGAGTGAGCGACTCGGAGCTTTGGCAATCGAACTGGATTGTTCAATTTTCTCACTGCTGCGACACTGTTCGCGTCCCCACACCCTCGGGGATTCGGCAGCCAATGATCTTTCATATCTCCACATAGCCTTGATCGGATCCACCATGTCTCTCAGATGTGGTCATTTGGAGCACCCAGAGATGAGCAGACCCAGTGGCGAAGTTGGATTCGGAAGGAACATAATACTGGCTATTGATGAGCTGTTTAGGAAGCTCACGTTGATGGAACTTGACCTGCTCTTGTGGAATTTCCAGGAAACTGTCAGTTTCTGCGGCAGAGACATCATAAACAAATTTGAAAGGTTCGGAGCTCTTGCATTCAACTCCCAGCAGCTTGTAGAACGACCATGAACCAGCTCCCCCCCTCATAATGTCCTGGTGAACAAGTGGCTCAAAGAGCACTCCTGCAAGGCCTTTCCCCTGGGGTACAGATGAGAACCATTTAGTGAATGAGCACACTTCATTCTCAGATGTTGCAACATATTGCTCTGAGAGTTTCTCCTTGATGTACATAGACTTGAAGTTGATCTTCCAAACCTGTTGCTCTCCAATCTCACCAGTAGGATTGATGGAGATAATACAGTGCGAGCTGATTGTTGATGGAAACTGGTGGGTCATGATGATTTCCTGCACAGTATCCTCCAGCTGTTGCCATCAGACTGAGAGTGCTTGATTGTGGAGTTCTGTATGCGAGCGAAAGTCATACAATCCAAAGATTACATCTCAGGGAGTGGGTCTGAAGTGTGAGATCATTGTGTCCAAAAGGATGCTGAATGCCTCATCTGTTGATTTTGGCACCTCCAAGTCCTCTGGAGGGGGTCTCCCGGAGTAAGGATATGGCATGGCAGTAGGAAGATATTTCCAGTACATTTTGCCAGTGTAAAAAATTTGTCCAGTGCTTGTGCAAGTACTCCCAGAATGCCGGGAATTCAGGATCAAATTGTGCACTGCATAGAAAGGACATTAGATATGGGAAATTCTACTTTCATATGGCTTACACAATTGCGAGCTCTTCACGGGTCCATAATGGGAATGCAGCAACATGGTGACAGTATTCAACCGTGAACCACACAGTGGTTCTGGTGGTTCCGAGGTCTCATTTTGGAAGCGCCATTTCGGAACCGCTTCCGAGTTTCCCACGCCCTTTCGAACTCGGAAGGGCCAGAGGTATTTCAGCAATGACCGGAACCGCTTCCGGAAAGTTCTCGTGCCCTTCCGAACTCGGAACCGTCAGAAGCACTCTAACCATTTGACCATTTCATATGTTTGCTTAAACCTTTGACTTTCTTTTGTTACAGCACCTATTACCATATATTATAAGCTTCATTCAGGTCCATCAGGTGGCTTAATATGAGTATACCTCCGCCCATGGTATATATATGTTTATCCTACTTACAAGCACCTCAGTCGTCTTTGTCCATCTAAGACAGTGGCTGAGGTGAGTTTTTCTTTTCACTTAGTTTTTACTTCTAGCTAATGTACTGTAGCTCTGGGAAACTCCTGCCCTCTTCTTAGATTCTGTCACAAGGGGACCTTGCTCCTTTCTCCATATTTTGTACCGTCTATTAGAGGGGAATGGTGCTTGAACTGGAAAACAACTGGGCTTTAAGGTTGCAATATCTGGAGGTTCCTGATCATCCTTGAAATCAAAGAGTGACCAAATGAATGAAGCTGAATTATTCAAGGTTGGAAGCTCCGCTACATCCAATGGGAATTTATAAACTGCGCCATCCTAGAAGATTAAGGAAGTGGGGTAAGTTAGATGAAGTAGAACAGGTTGCTTCATCCTCAGGAGATGGACAAGGAGGTACCAGAGGAAGAATGTCTTCCCTGTGAATAGAATGAACAGACTTCAAGTGGGGTGGACAGAAATGGGGATCAAATGTTCGTACCAATTCCTGGTTGCCCTGAGAGAATCACTCCACTCCTGGGCCGATTGGCAGCTCGCTGCCAAACCACTTCCTCAGCCTTGAGATAACAATTGCGGATAAGAATGTGATATGGAGCCATGCCGGGCATGCCAAGTTCGAGCACTTTGGAGTCTTGATTGAAGATGCTGTTGTCAATTTTGCGCCACTTCACATCAGCAAGTTAAAATGTTGTTAGGAGTGGTTTGTAGCAATTGAAAACATAGTTAGTAAAAAGCTGCTACAGAACCAACCCTTCTGCTACAGAACACCACTGTAGCATCGGATAGCAAAGTTTATTGTAGCAGCACACACGAAAAAGTATCTGCAGTGATTTAACTGATGATCAGAATCTCTGAGATTATATTCTAAGATTATCATGTGTGATCATGACCCTTGAGCTCCAACAGGCCCATGACCTCCTTTGCAGTTGGGAACATGAGTTCGAGACTCTCCATTATCAGTACTGGGAAGACTGCCTCCATTTTATTTGGCCCTGTATCCATCAAGTTCACCTAGTTTCCGAGATGTTTTTGAAGGGCCCTCCTATTTGCTATGCGCAATGGACAATGGAGTGCACAATAGGAAATCTTGGCCGAGAAATTCAACAGCCAAGCAACCTGTATGAGCATCTTTTGCATGAAGGTGTATGCCGATGTCAAGTCAATTCCCTGCTTGCAACAATACCAGAGATTGCTGGACTCTCACTGAGGTCCTTGCCATCCAAATCTTTGTTGGCTGAAGATCTTGGAGACTGTTACTTCCTGCTGCAAAAACAACAAAAAATACTGGCCAATCCAGTCAAGCAGGAAGCACAGGCTATCACCACCTTCCTTGGCCCAACACCACTCCACCCGGTACAGAAGTGGGCAGATGTACAACTTTCCAATGGACAGATTGCGTGATGCATTTGGCGGGAGTCCCTCATCTCCTCCCAAAAGCTTTGTGTTTCATACAATGTCAAGGTACATGATTTATTGTGACCTATATTTATCAAAATGAGCTTACATGTTCAAGTTTATTCATGGTGATGAGACAAGATTCGGTGAAGTACAGTACTTTACAAGGCTTGCAGTACCTGGTCCAGACCATTGGGAGTGGGTGGGTGTTGCAATCATCAAGACATACTCTGAACTGGATCAAGACATTCTTTCTCAATCCTCGCAAGTTGTAGCCTCCTGTGAGTTATTGGAGGAGATTGTTGTCGTGAATGTTAAGCACATTCTCAGTGTCATTGCTATGATCCCACATATGCCAATACTCTCATCCGGAATTGCCAAAGAACATTTTTTTGCTGTCGAGAAGCCTGGGTTGGACCTATCAGATCTAGGAGTTCCTTATCCATCCTATGAAGAGTATGAGGTAGATGATAATAATGCCAACAATGACTTAGAATAGTTTATAACTTGAATAACATACAAGTTTGCATTCGCTGCACTTGAACGAATATTCTACAGACGTTAAAGTGTAATTCAACCATGTTTCCGCCCTGTCTTGACTTTGTGCTAGACTCCCTCAGCATCTCGTCAGTCCTTCTCAGTTATGCTGAAAAGATGTAAAGTTGGCTGGATGGAACTAGGAGTGGACACTCACTAGTCCTGGGCTAAAAAATTAGTGGGGGGACGAGCGTGTTCGCCCCAAAAGGAACTCTGGACACAAGGAGAGTAAAATGAAGAAGTTGAAGGCCAGGCCCAATAAGAACAGCTGAGAGACTGACACAAGACTGGTCGGTGACCAAGTCAGATAGCCCAGAGAACTGGACGAGGGTGCTGAATGTTGAAAAGTGTTAAGGGGCGTTGAGTCAGTGTCAGTGAGCGGTGCAGTGAATGGTGATAGTGATTTGACTATGGTTCGAGTGGTTCATGAATCCAACCAAAAGTATTTTCTAACTACTGAGTACAGCACTTGATAGTCTGGGAATTCCCAGGACTGTCAGACACTAAGCAAAGTGATGTAAGCTAAAGAGAATATTATTACAGACCCATATTAATTTTCCCAGATTTCTCACTATTTTTCCTGATTTTCTAGAACGACTTTCGCATTTAGCCCCTATCTATTGGCCCCTATCATCCGAAACCACCAAATGCTCAAGTCCCCTCACAGTCCAGACTTTCTCACCTCATGAGTACCATGTGTATTGCAGTGTGCCTCATGTCCGCCTCATGTCGGTCTTACCGATCACACATGGCATGTAGCCTCACACATGTGCACTGCCTACCTCACCCTATCCTCATGGTCAGCTTCTCTTCCATTACACAGCTGTATTGATACACCTGTTATCCTCATGTATGACTCATATGGACAAGTCATGTAGCATAGCATATTGTATGATCTAGTGTACACATTACCAAACCCCTGTGTAGTATATAAACCCTCAATAGAGTGCCAGGAGGACCTCAGTCTTGTCCTCTTGGAGATTTCCCATCATCTCTAGGAGCTACCAGTCTACCTCTATTGTCTCTACTTGATCTACTAGTGCTCTTAGTGAGTGTTGGTCGTTTCACTAGGACAAGACTTCTAACAAGCCATTGGGATAGTTACCCAATCGCTTTCTTGCCTAGCCCCTTGTCTAGTCAACACACCTTACCACTAGTAGGACCACTTCGCCACTGTTACACAAGATCCATAGCTGAATGCCCCTTTCAGTGTCTACTGTCATCAAAAAGGAAGAGTCCCTATCATTGTCCCCCTTCTGGTATCAGAAGACAAGGAGACCAAACCTAAGGAGCACAGCCCACTATCTAGTCTATGCTACCCTACCTCTAGTCCTAGTCCTAGCAGAGCCTCTAGCCGGCTCACATCATACCATACTCCCTTGCCCCCCCACCGCTTCTCATTTTACAGGAGAGGCGATTCGCTTGACTCAACCTACCACCCAGCAACTATCATAAGATTTCCCACACCCCTTGCACAACCCGTTGACTGGAGGCCAGCCTACAATCACAGAGTCGCTACTGACACCACCATCATCCCCTCCTCCTCTAGCTCAAGGACGTGTATCAATCCTATCAACTACACTTTATGCCAAGTATTCTTACCATCAGAAGTCTTGGATATTATTAGAGAGGGATTACAGCTTGGTTGTTAAGGACATGCAAACTTCTCGCGGTGTAGAGATCGGTACGTCTCTAGGTCGGTATCCAGACTTTCCCCCTATTCCAGAGCTATTCTTATCATGTCCCTCCCCCTATTCCGAGTTTCCTATTACATGCTACCGATACCGGACTACGCCGGCTTATTTCGGTCTATACTGGTTTCGACCGGTAATTACTCTTTCTGTTTAAACATTCACCTTCTTCTCTCCTGCGCTTTATTCCTTTCCGATATAGCAGAGTTTATTAGACCGTACAGCGGACTTCACCATCTTTCTTCATCCTTT
>JBBPSD010000604.1:0-20301 GCA_038093415.1 Xerocomellus chrysenteron | reverse complement strand
AGTATTCGTGTCCACCAATGCCATTTTCGATGAGAAAGTCTTTCCTTACTGTTCCAGAGATAAAGCCGATGGACATACCCCTATTCCTATCGAAAACGAAAATCTGTTTACAGCACTTGACGACCTACCACCGGACGATAATCGAAATCACAGGGATCCGGAACCCTCTCGAGATATCAATGTCCCCTTACCTCTAGGTTTAGGTCAATTCCCCAATCAACCATTCCCATGAGATGATGAACACTCGTCTCGACATTCCTCACCTTCCACAACTCCTTGGTTTCCACAAACGGAGGATCTATCTCCGCTACAGCTCTACCATGATACACCTGATGGAACAGAAGAATCCCTTCCACCATCATATGCCACATCACCCCTTCGTCCAGGTGTGAAACGAATACAACCTGAGACAGGACATCGGAGTTCGATTTCAGATCGACACCAACATAAGCGGTACATGGTTACCGATTCGCCTCCAGAAATGGAGAGACAAACAGTAGAACAGGAAGAAATTCCTCCTACTGGCCCTTGAATCTGGTTACCACCGAGACAACATCCTGATGAAACTCTAGTTGAGTTTCGCAATCGTCCTCATCAAGATCATTCCACTTTGGAGGAGCGAACTCTCACTCGTCTGCCAGTAGAAGCAAGACGATCTGCTCGCATTCCCGTACCCAGGTTCCTCCCTGATAGTACTTATGGGGATAGACCACCATTACAAATCGAGCGAGATCTTAGAGGACTTGCACCTATTCAGGAGGAGTCTATGCAAGTTGAACCACGTCCTACCAACGAAGAAGATGATCTTGGACAGATGTATTCATCTAAATGGATTCGTCATCACTTATCCATGGCTGTGGAAATCACTAATAGTCCCCTTCCTAAACAGTACAGAGATGTCCTTAAACTCTCTAAGGAAGATCAAGGATTATGGAAAAGTGCCATGAACGATGAGATAAAATCGTTACATGAGAGAAAGGTATGGGAATTGGTAGACCTACCTAAGGGCCGTCGCACCATCAAAGGGAGATGGGTGTTTGCTGTTAAATCTGACGGTTGCAAGAAAGCAAGATTCGTCGCAAAAGGATTTACACAGATTTTCGGAATAGACTATGAAGAAACCTTCTCTCCAGTCGCAAGATTCGAAACTTTTTGACTTCTTTTGTCACTAGCTGCGCTTCATGATTGGGAAATCGAAGCACTAGATGTCAAAACCGCCTACCTTTTTGGCGAGCTGGATGAAGAGATCTATATGGATCAACCGGAGGGTTTTATAGTAAAGGGTCAGGAGAAAAAGGTCTGTCGATTGAAGAAGTCCATCTATGGACTCAAGCAGTCTGCTCTCCAATGGAATAAGCAACTGCACAAAAGTCTCCTGGAGATGAAGTTTATCCGCTGCAAAGCAGACCCAGGAACTTATTTCAAGATCATTGGTGAAGAGATCATCGTACTTCTCATTTACGTTGACGATGCTCTTTTTATGGGTAGCAACAAGCAACAGGTCCTCGCTCATAAAACTCAATTTATGAAACGATGGGAATCTAGGGATCTAGGTCAAGCAAAAGAGTACCTAGGTATGAGGATCACTCGAGACCGCAAGAAAAGGACAATCTCATTGGACCAAACCCGCTATGCGGAGAAAGTCGTTAAACGATTTGGCCAAGAGAATTGTAAACCTGTCTCTGTACCTCTTCCTACCGGGTATAACCCGAGACCCCACTCTGACCAGAACTCGTCGAATGCAACACTTCGAAGTCGCTATCAGTCGGTTATTGGATCACTGTTATACATCATGCTGGGAACAAGACCAGACATATCCTTTGCTGTTATCAAAATGTCACAGTTCTCTTCCAACCCAACGGAAGAACACTTGCAGAAGGCACTCTATATAGTTCGCTATCTCTCTTCCTCAAAAGAACTATGCATCGTGTATTCTGGGACAGGTGACTCCAATGGTCTATGTGCCTACTCTGACACAGACTGGGCTGGTGACGTTGAAACATCACGTTCTACCACTGGTTATGCTATCTTCTTAGGAAATGGCATTGTCTCTTGGCTGTCCAGGCGACAACGAAGAGTTACACTTTCTTCCACAGAAGTGGAATACTGCGGTATGACCGAAACTGCGAAACAGCTTCGTTGGATCCGCAACTTATATGAAGAGTTGGGATTCAAGTTAGGTCCTCTACCTTTATGCATTGATAATCAAGGCGCTATATTCCTCGCTTCAAATCCTGCTCAAGAAGGCCATACGAAGCATGTTCGGATGACAGAACACTTCATACGAGAATCGGTAGAGTTTGGAGAGATCAAACTTTACTATGTTCCTACAGATCAGCAATTCGCTGATATCTTCACGAAAAATTTGGGCAAGCAGAAATTCGAAGATGGAAGAAAGGCACTTCAACTTCTACGTTACAAACCATCGTAACATTTCCAGCAAGGAGGAGTGTTGAGAATCTTGGTATTTCTTATTCAGATATTCTTATCCTGATACCAGATTCTAGAACGGTCTATGACCTTATCTTTACGCTATTCATATTACTCACCTTATCAAGATAAGCTATCTCTTATCTTTTGGTCTAGATCTATGACGTCATTCTTATCTCTTATCATGACATCATACTCTTATCAGCCAATAGCTGATTCACCTCTTATCTCTTATCATACTATACAGTTATGATATTAGAGTTCAGTATCAATATGTACAAACAGTACCAGATACTATATAAGATAGGTCTTACAACCTATCTCTCTATCGAACTATCTTGTTCTTTCTCTCACTGGTTCACTCCTAAAAGCCTCTCAGCTTATTCCTGAACCACTTCAATATCTTTGTTACCATCCACAAGAACCTGTCTACGTGAGTCTCCCACTAGACACTCATCCCTTCGTGTTCCTGCGCTATCGGGATTGTATTCCCGATAAGGGCGACGGCCGAGGGCGCGTGAGATGTGACAAACCTATGTTTTTTTTTTCTGTTGTGTCATTGGAGGGGAGCGGTGAGCTCTCAGCTGGTGGCCGTTGGGGCTTCGAGAAATATTCATTTTCAGGAGAAGTATATTTTTAAAATTATCTTCATTAGAGGTTTTTGGGGTCTTTGCTCTCGTCAACCTTATGGTATTGCAGGTACTTCAGTTTCTTCTCTAGATCTTAGCTGACAAAGGCTCCGAGTTGTAACAAGCGACACAACACTGATGGAAACTGAGCAGCAGATTGTAAGTTATGTACTTGATTGCGTGCTGTCTCGCTTGACTTTCTTCTCCACTGATTCTTTGCGTGAGATTGCCCGGGTTGTTGCTCGTCCCTCTGTTAACGGTAATGAGGACCGGAGGGCCCTTGTGACAATTTTGCGTACCTTTCATTCGACCCTCGTTGATCACACAGACGGTGAAGATCTTGCCTTGATTTTTGCTCGTTTCGAGTGTCTCACCAAACGTACCCTCACCGGAATGGATGTGCAGCATGGCATATCTGTTAGCGGCAATCGTGAACGGCTTTGCGATGCTGTTATGTTTCATCTTACAAACAGAGATTGTGCATTGCCTACCAACGATCGTTGGGAGGGTTGCATAGCAGTTATGCAGCAATATTTGCATGGAGGTGACACAGGCGATTCATTGAAGCTCCAAACCCTTATTTTTACAAACATCCTGCCTCGAATTCCTCTTCGACCTTTACAATGTTTGCTGAGGTTGCATAGTGTGACTTTTGATCCTGACGCCTCTCTTAATAGACATCATCATGTCTTCAAGACTTCATAATAAGGTGAGTTTCAGTTTCCCTTCGTAATAATGTCGCACTGTACGTTCTTCCTATTCACAAGGCGACTGTCTGAGAGTGTTGTGCGTGCCTGGATTCTGCAGGTGAATGGGTTTGAAGACAAGGTGGCAATAACGTCTGCGGAGCGTGCACATGGTAACGTATTACACTGACTCTTATCAAAGTTAGTACATTGATCAGGAAGCTGGGCAGAATGCGTCTTGGAACACATCCCATACAACATCGACGTCGTGCACTATCCAACGCAGCGTGCGGTGTCCAATTTGTTATGCACGATGTCACTGACTCAGCGGTGCGTTATCTCTGCCTTGCTTACAATAACACGATCTAATCTTGCTGCGTAAGTGTTCACGTCGTGGTCGACCGCCTGTTGACAGAAGAGTATGACATGTCCAACTTTTTCGGACAACGTATCGTAACGATGGCACATGAAATGGCTGTTGACAGTTGAAAATGTCTACTTTTGGTGGCTCAGTAAACAGTTCATGTTGTCATAGACTGGTTCGTGACCATTTGTCTTCTTGCCGTGTGCAAGATGATGCTTGCATTCGCTTGTAATCTCTATACGCTTTCTTCACACTCTTATGCTGTATACGAAAGATGAATCTTTGTTGCGTATGCATTCAATATGTGCGGTGGTGGCTGATCTGACCATAGCGGGTGTTGCCACGGATGTGGCCTGTCGTGGGTTATGCGAAAGTCGCTCTAGAAAATCAGGAAAAATAAGGAGAAATCTGGGAAAATTAATATGGGTCTGTAACACTATCCCCTCTCTAAGGATTGACTTCCAGGCAATCAGTGTATGGATTGTAAAGCTTGGTATGCTCACTGAACATCATCCGGAGGTTGACTCGGGGGTTTCTTTCATGAAACAGGTCCAATGCTGCTTTAGCATTTCCTAGATTACCCTTCAGTTTCCATGTGCGATCTTCTTCATTGTAACCTTTCCAATGAACTAGGTATTCCATATGTTGGCCTTTCTTTCGGACATCAACAATATGGTCTACTTCATATTCAATTTCTCTGTCCTCAGTGACTTTCACTGGGCCAGGTCGAATAGTTGTCTGTCCTTCCAGTGGTTCTTTGTATGGTCGAATACAAGAGATATTTACTACTGGGTGAATGCGCATTGTTTTTGGTAGATGCAATCTGACAGTGTTATCTCCTACAAGCTTTGTGACGTCATATGGTCCTAGCCACTGTTCTGTGAGTTTCTTGGAAGCACGTGTGACTTTTAAATTGTGGGTAGAAAGCCAGACTTTATCGCCAATCTGATATTTAGGGGCAGTTGATCTGTGTTTGTCTGCTTGGACTTTCATCCATTCTTGTGCTTTCTCTAGATTGGCTTTTGTTTGAGCTAAAGTGTTCTGCATTATTGTAGTGAACTTTTCTGCAGCAGGCGCTTTAGTGATTCTTTGCTCAAAGCCCATTCGTGAATTATAGGACCGTGTTACTTTGAAGGGTGATTTCTGAGTGGAAGCTTGTTTCTTGGTGTTATAGGAGAATTGCGCTATTGGTAGCCAATCAATCCATTCATGTTGTTTCTCTGCTGTGAAGAGATGAAGGTATTGTTGATAACAGTAAGTCAGTTGGATGAAAGGTAAAAAGGGTGGAATATAAGCACAGAGATGTATGAGTCTCTACACCAGATCCTCCTCAACACCTTTTGATCCTCTCGGCCTGCCTGTCTTGACCTCCTCCACCTTCATGCCCTCAGGCATGTTGGGTGGCTCTGTGGGTGCATCTGGACGATGCTTGTCATTGCCCGTTGTGTCCACAGGGTCCTCTGATGGTCTGGGTGGATTCGTCATGATGGCGTCCTTGCCTGGGTGGTCACACAACATGCTCCGTGTTGCCATACTGGTCTTCGTTGGGTGGCCTTGGTCCCGAGTGGCCTTGGCCGTTTCGACCACTTCCCCAGTTCGGTGCCTAGCTCATTCGTTGAGCAGCGTGTCTGATGGGTCGGACGAGCTGTCTGCTGGCATTGTAGGCTCAGCATACTCTGCGTTTGGGTTTGTGGTGTTGCCGGTCTTCTCATCGACCTTCTGGCTCACCATTCAAGGTCAAGGCTGGACCAAGGCTGTGTGGTGGTCTTCCGTGGCTGCACTTCCACCGTCTGTCGTCCTTTCACCCATCTGACTCATTGGTGGTAGTAATGATGGAGGTGGTTTAATGAGGTTGAGTCCGACCTTCTGGTCATCTCATGGGCTGCTCACCGGGGTCGCAAGGCTTATGCTGTCAGTCCGTTGGTGATCTGTGGTCATTTTGCCCAGTCCCGTGGCTGCGGCTACCTCTTCGTCAACTTTCCCATGCAGTGTTTCACCCATCTCGCCCACTTTCTCGGCAACTTTCTCACACTCCATTCCAGTCTTGGCATTTTCGACTACCCTTGTGAGTTCCTTGACCATTTGTGACTGCCATCGAGTAAGGCATTTCTGTTTGTTGGCATCCTTAGGTATTTGGTTGGCTTTGATAATAGCTAGTACAATAGCGTAGTCGGAATCCGGTGTCATGCGCTTTGCTTCTCACGCTGCGCTGAGTAAGTTCTCATGGTATTCCGACCATTTGTGTCCATTGAGGCTCAAAACTTGAATCCTCATGCCATCTTCAAGTTGGACTTCATAAGGCATTTTTGAGTATTCGAGTTGGTGAGTCTAGTTCCCAATTATGGCCTCACTGAGGGCCAGGGCTCATAACCTATTGAATGTAAGTACTGTATGTAGTCAGTACAAGTATAGGTAAGTAAATGATTAGTGTGCTCACCTCAGTGGTTGGGAAACCAGCTGAGGTATCTAGCTATGAAACGAAGGTTTGAATAACTACGTGATTATATAATGATGTGGCTGTATGACCACACTCGAGTTTGTCTACTCCAACATTTCTATCATATTAGCTATCATACCCAGACTTTGCTTTTGAAGTTGTATTACCATCAAATACAACCTCAGCTAACATTCCCAAGTCAGAATTTGATGAGAAATCATACATCTAATTATATTTTTCAACTTTAACTGTATTTGTTAACAAAAATGTTGTTCATGACAAGTCTTATTCATAGCTACAATATATTAATCCTTATTGTTCCCCCTTTATTTTCTTAGCTAAGTTTCATAATCATAGTTAAATATTATATGTTGAGTTTCTTATCTCTATTTGTGACGAACATAGCCATTTACCTAGGTGCCATCTGTTAACCCATATGTAGCAACTATGTAATTTCGTCTTTTCCGACTGTGTCTCAGGTGTTATAACCCATACCCTGAGGCCTATCCCGAGAGGTATGCATTAGGAAGGTGTCTACTGTACCTAATTAGGGCATGGTGCCTGTGACATCCTGTGACGTGTGATGGATGGGGGGTTCGCCGCACCAAGTGCACCAGACGTTGTGGGGATGTTTCCGCACCGATAGGTTGAAACTCAGCTGCACTCAGCTGTCACCACGACGGATGGATCCGAGACTAGGCTGCAGCGGCTTGCTATCGCTCCCCAACTCTGTCCCTGGACACCCTGACACCGGGTATGCCTAAATCCCCTCCAGACATTTATGCGAGACATCTGTTGTCGCCTCGTGGTTATCCTTTGTGGACGCCCGAGCCGAGTCATCAACACCTTACCTATCAGCGCGACGGCCTCCAAATTGGGGACGTTGGCGTCGTCAATCCAGAGGACGGTAGTTTTGATGTCTTTTTCAACATATGCCTACCACAGGATCACTCGTTTCACCGAGCAACCGGTGTTCCCGATAATTTCAAGCCCATACAATTAACTGAGATGGACATCAGAATCGTTATTAACGCAGAGAAGGCTGGTTGTATCATCGCGAACCCGTTTGTGGAAACGGTTACAACTGTTGAGCGATTTGAACCCACTTCATTGCAGTGCGTCGTTTGGTCACCTAGAAGACGACAACACCTCTCATACTACTAACAATTCTCCAGGACCCGTTCATCTGGACTGGAATACGAGTTTAACCTGCCCTCCAGTGAAGGCGCCCTTCTCATCTTACCGGAGGGTGCTGAGCGCCATGATCTTTGCAATCACCATCGCTTCTTAGAGGCAGCCACACAACATGGAGCCGATTGGTACCGCTTTGTCGTGGAAAAAGTCGGCCAGATTACCAGCAACGACTCCCTTTATTTGATCACGGGACTATATAAATCACGTTCTTGGTCTTTGGCCGCTTTCGAGAAGACATCAAAGAGGGGAGAGTATCCTGCACAATTCCGGTTTGGGGGAGATAATATCGCAGCCGTGGGCACGTGGAACACAACGCGTTCTCTAAACTATCGCGTTGGGCCTGTCAATAATTATGGGATCCCGAATCAGTCTGTGTTCATCCGTGGGTTCAAAATCGCACACCGCACTGGGATGTTCGGGACAACTGTCAAAGCGGACGCTACTTCCACGCGACGAAATCTTGTCCAGTCTTCTCGTGCCGTTCCAAGAAAATCTTGGCTAGCATACATTTCCGGCTGCCTGTCCCCTAGAAGGACTACCAAGTCTTCTAGCAGCGGCGCACGAGATGAAATAGTTGCCAATCCAGAGCTCGAGGAAGGCCGGAATGAAATCCAAAATAATGGAGCACTTGCGGTGGGAGAGCGTGTAGTGATTCAACGTATACCAGAAGCTTCGCAGGTTATTACGGGACCCGTTTTCATGGTTCACTGATCCCTAAAAACACTGTCAGGCCTTTCACCCATCCGACGTTATCAATCGATATTTGCTGGGAAAGGTTTGTTGATGTGGTGACAAACCGGCCGACGCTAAAAGTCTTCGTTCAGGAACCTTCTGCGAATGTTGCGATTACTCATGACAATGAATGGATTGCTTTGCTCGAAGAGGTTCGTTTTAAGTCCTATCCGATGTTACGTGCTGACCTTGGTATCCCCCCAGAATCTGATCTTTCCCGAAAACCTTGAGGACGAAGGGCTTCTTATGACATTGGTTTCTCAAAAATATCGTATGATCTCAGAGGCAGGTCAGTATTTGAGTCATCATTTCATCGAAACCGGTTCTCACGTTCTATAGGTTCGGTGTACGTGCAAAGCAGGTCAGTGAATTACCCTGTTGTTATCCAAGTTCCAGTTGACTGGATGCATTCTATCAGGCTCAATGATCTAGGCACGTTCACTGCCAATATGGTAGACGTAACCGTAGAGGGACCAGAGGTCGACTTTGAAAGTCCGGCTCTCACTGTCGTTGATGTAATTCCGTCCAGTGAGCAGGTCCGTCTCAGAATTGTGACCCACTACTACTGATGGCTGATTTCAGTGAAGGGTGAGGGTACGGCCTCGCACACTCGTCAAGATACTAGTCAGGTTAATTCGTGGAATGACTTGAATCGGATTGTTAGTCAGTTCGAATTCCCTCGTGATCTAAGCCAGTATATCACCCGAGATGGAAAATTCCAAGTCGCAAGCGGTGGGTGTGCGGACATTTACAAAGGTACATTACATATGTCGCAGACGCCAATCAAGGTACGAAACCACTGTGCTCTCTCGTACGACCACTGAGATTCCCCTAGGTCGCAATAAAAGTTATCAAGGTGTCCTCCGTGGAGGCCAATTCTCCCGAAGTAACAGAGGTATGCCAGAAACTGGCGTTCAGTTTTGTCGGCTCGCTTGACACTGGGTTTTTCCAGCGACTGCTACTCGAAATGAAGTCATGGATGAAGCTCAATCATTCCAATGTTTTATCACCGTTTGGGACTACTTTGGGGTTCGGACCGTCTCCTGCGATGGTATGCCCATGGTTCGACAGTTGCCCATTGACACCGTATTTAGAGGGTCGGAACAACGACTTGGAAATACAGCAGGTTCAAGCTTTGGTATGCATCGTGGCCTGTGTGCTCAAGGTAGTTGTTTACCACATGTTTTGATGCAGATTCACGATGTTGCTTCCGGATTGCAGTATTGTGAGTAACTTGTGACAATCTACACAACATTAACACCATGACGATACGTTCTCCCATGCAGTACATTCACAAGACATTGTGCATGGTGATTTATCTGGCGTGTGTGGTATTATTTATGCTCATTATCAAGGCAAACATCCTGACATGCATACCATGTAGTCGAATGTGCTCATTGACATAAATGGCAAAGCTTGTATCACCGATTTTGGTCTGTCGATGGTGCTTGATGAAATTGGGTCGACATTCGGCACATCCTCGGTCGGAAAATGGAGCGAAACACTACGATGGGCAGCTCCCGAGTTGCTTGATCTTACGAATGATACAAATACAGGACCCACTATACCGAGCGATATATACTCCTTTGGCTGCATTATGTTACAGGTTCGTGGCGTCGAGTTTCGCATTATTTACATACCCACGACAACCTGAGCAGATTCTGTCTGGCAAAGTCCCGTATCACTATTATTCCCGCAATGTGCAAATCGTTCTTGCACTTTGCAAAGGGCAGACACCCATGCGGCCGGATGATCCCAGTGTGACGGATCGTCGATGGATGTTCATTCAACGGTGTTGGTCTCCGTTCAGCGAAGTTATGCGACGGCCTTCGAGTGAAGAGATTGTCGCGTTTGCAAGAGATGACTTTTTTGGGAAAGGTGATATTCATGCATCATGAAGTATACATGAATCCCACGGGCCGCCCTACAAAACCTGGACAATGTGTATGTGCAGTATACTAGTAGCAATTCGACAAGTTACTTTTGTGTGTAAAAGATCCCACGTGGTGTCGGTGTTTGAATTCGGAGTCAATTTTTTCAGGGGGTATTTGTACGCCTACCCTTTTATGGACGACGATGAACTTGAGGGCGAGTTCCATGCGAACACGACTGTTCGTGCACGGGTTGCATCACTTCCAATCAACCAGATGGCTTATCTACCTATTTCTCCAAGTCTCTGACCAAGAGTCAGGGGGTTCGGGTCAGTAGAACAAACCTCAAGCGAGTCCGCCGGCGCAGGTGATATCGCCGTGCCCGATCATTCAATAGACAATCCTCACAATGCCAGGGAACCCATCCAGCGCACGCGAACACGGAAACTCCAAGCCAAACTCGACTGGAAAGACATACATAGCTGCGAAAGTTGCAAGCATACTGCAGTGCATCCGTGCAGAAATGGTCCTCCCTATAGTTCAATGCTGCACACGTTGACGAACATCCATTCTCAGCCTTTCGTCGTTCACAAGATCTATCAGCTTGATTATAGCCGCAAAACTGGCGAGTTCCGCATGCAAGAAAGGACGACCAACGTTAAAGGCAAAACTCCGGAAAATAATAAAGACTCAGGGACAAAGGGGCGCAGCACCAACACCGGTCTATGGCCACCCGAGATGGGCGTCCACCGCGTGGCATGGAACAATGGCAACGGCCTCGGAGGCGCACCACTGTTAGCGTCCGCGACCGCATCAGGACTTTGTCGAGTAGATTGGTTGATGGGGAGGTGGATCAAAGACAAAACGCCGTACGTGAGCGTACCGAAAATGAGAAAAGAAGTCGAAGGGGCCTCTGACGAGTCGGTCGAGGAAGCATAGTAGTCGATCAAAACGTCTAGACGATGAATGCATTAGATTATCTAGCGATGACTACCTACGATGCGCACCGTCAGCGTGCGGACGTGGGTGGTGAGGCAATTTCGAGTCGGACTCACAAAAAGAACACGACATGAGGGCAAGGTCGATCACTTGGCCTTGAACAAGTTGCTGTGCTTTAGTGTTTGGCGGTGCACCAGTCTCAAGCGCCGTTTCTCCGCCTTTCCACCCGGCCCATCGTCTGCAAGCACCTTGGGTTTCGTGAGATCCCAAAGCCACGCGGGGTATTCCTCGTCCGGCTTTGCGAGAACGGGCTGTTCGCCCTTTAAATAATTGAGCCCGGTCAGCACGGTGCCGGCTGGACATGACGACTCGACGTCTTGCGAGGGGTTGAACGGTGAGCGATCAAGACGACGTCCAAGCGTGGGTCGGAGACATACTTTGAGTGGCTTCGGACGATGCGGGTTTGGGCGGTTGGCTTGAACTAGGCTTGCTGCTCGACGCCAACGCGTGTCCGCGTGCCAACTGAAGAGAAAACGTTCTCCGGAGTGTCGTTCGGGCGGGCGCAAGTAATGACATGTCGATGCAAAATTGGACGCATTTGGCTTGGGGTGAACGAGTGACCCGTGACGAGCGTGACACACCCGAGCGTTGACCACCGCGAAAGAAGAGTATATGTATGGGTTTGAATGCACAGTAGATACAACAAGAAAAAAAAAAGGCCAGAGATATATCATGGAGTCCGGCACTTCACCCAATATGATCTATACCTAGTTTGAACGCTGTACAACGTCCAGTGTCTCCGAGGCCCTGGAGGCCTCGGGCATAAAGAAGCCAGCAGTCCCCAACCCGCCATGCTCAAAACAACCCAGAGCCAGGGAACAATTGTGACTCTTCGTTTGCATCTTGATCGTCCTCTTCAAGTTCAGCGTGAACTGAGGTCTCTATCTCAGGGGAGAGGCTATAAGGTGTTGCTGGGTGCAGTTCCGGTTGGTGATGTTCCTCGGACACATATGGTTCATGTTCAAACGGATCTATATCCGTGTCCGGCGTCGCCGGTGGAAGCGGCTGTATTGGCTCTGGGGGAACGATAGGCTGAATGACCCGTGTCCGCGGGGAAGCGTTGTATTGCGGGGACTGGGGAAGAAGTATGGCTTGGGGAGGAGGGGACATGGGTAAAGACCGAGTTTCGGCTGGAGTGCTGTATTGCGGCAGCGTTTGTGTAGCTAGCTGAGGACGCGGTGGCGTTGCACTACTCTGGGGCTTGGGTTGGAGATCGTACTCAAACTATAGCAGGAGAATCAGGATGAAAGATGCATATGTGATCGAATAAGATATATCTCACCGCCGCGAAGACTTCTTCCCTCCGTCTCTTGCCCTCATCCTTGTCAATGCAGTAGCAGAGGTACAGGACATCCGCACTGGAGCATGGTCATTAACGCGTCGGAAAGACAACACGGAAGGCTTACGTGTCTTCCACGAGACCAACACAAAACAAACCAACGAGCGCCGTTACGCCACCAGCCAACACAGCAGCCCCCAAGGCAGAGTTCGGAGCGTTCAAAGTGTGGGCGACGAACAGATAGGTCATCAGCGCAAACGGAAATGTAAGCGTCAAGGGTGTGTACGTGAGCATCGTGAGTTGCGCTAGAAATGAATCAGTTCCTGACGTTCGCGACATTAGACGAGTTGAGTTGACGTACGCTCAGACTTGAACTTCCGTCTAAAGCGCCCAGCTCCTGCAGACTCTACAGCTGCTGTGAGAGCACGTGCTCGCCTTGCGCTCGGTAGGAAGGGATCACCGGTAAGCCCAGTGTACACGAGAGCATACTTGCTAAACGATGTGGTCAAGCTCTCCAAATAGCCTACTGCCATACCAGCACCAATCGTGAGTGGTTGAAGCCAGGGCCGAAGAACAAGCGGGAAGTATGAAGGCAGGAGACGCAATGCGACAGTCAAAAGCGTGAGCATACGAATGCCGGCCATGATGAGGGCACTCAAGACGATCGACCCCAGAGATGGATAAGTGGACCGAAGGATGGCAGCGTGAATAATGTGCGTGTCCGTTGGAAGTGGTGGGGGTTGACTCGGACTACAGAACAGGGAAAGTGAGGAAACGAAAGAGCTTAACAAGACAAACACTCACTCTGCATAATACCATGCACCAATCACCCCCGCACAAGTAGTGCGTAAAATACCTCGCGCAACACCCCAACTCCAGAGCCACACCGCAACGGCGCAAACGATTGCCCAATCCGCCCATTCCTCGATACGCCATTCCGACCGGTCTTGCACAAAGTACCCCATCAACAGGAGACGAAAAATGAGTGTGATGAAGGGGATCGAGGCGACTAATATTATGAGAAGAATGGCGGGAGAAAGTGCCAGGAGAAAAGGATTAGACATCAAAAGGTGCGACGTGAGGTCAAGGATGGATGATGCGGAATGGATCTTGCGAGGAAGGTCGATTAGACGCCGAGCAGTAAGTATTGACAAGACGAGAGGGACGATGGAAAACAAGCGTAGTCTATATTTCAAGTTAGTTGGGACATCGAGACGATGAGGTGTGGACATGACTTACCCAACGGTCTCGCCCCAGGTTGGCTCCTGATCACCGTCCCACATAAAACTCCCAACAAAGGCCCATACTGCAGAAATGAAGAGCGTGACTGGTATAAATACTGAGGTGACGACCATGGCGGGTTTGACAAATATCCGCAAGAGGAAGATGTGTGCATATGCAACGGCGGCGCTTACGAACGTCAGGATGGTGAGTAACGGTACTGTGTGCAGCAGAGTGAGGTATGGCAAAGGGCCCCTTATTTTGTTGGGCAGACGAGCAATGAACATGAGCAAGATGGAGAAGAAGAAACATATTGTGACTCCAGTGCACCATAGAATAGTCCAGTGCGAATCATTGAACTTCCGACGGGCGCGCGATATATGACGAGGGTCTGGAAGCGAGAATACGTCAATCGGGCGAGAGGTACCATCTCTCGGTAGTAGCGATTCTGTCAGAGATAAGGACACGGGCTCTCGAGTGCGAGGGGGTGGAGGGGGTGGAGGGGGCTGCGAGCGCAGGGAAGGCTGTATGGGTCGGTGTGAGGGTCCCGCTATGGGTCCCGGAGAATCGAGGGAGGACCGGGAAGGGGAGGGTGAAGAGACACGAAGACGCCGAGGGGGTGATGCCTGGTGAGCGAGCCAGCCCTTTGGAAACTCTTGAGATTCGGCCCGGCCATAGTCGGATGCCATCAATGGTATCGACTGGGAGGCGTGGCGAGAGGCCCCTGGTGGCATATCTTCCTCGTCTAGGCGGAGATACGGATCCTCCTCTATTTCATGAATCCGACTCCTATGATCACCTCTGCTGGACATCCCGCCCATATGACTTGCGCGTAGATGAGGATCGTCAAGGTCGTCGAGCTCGCTGTTGTGGTCGCTGCCTGCACGAGACCCCTCGTCGGTTGTGAACGAAAAGAAGAGAGGCTGTGAGGAAGACAGACTTGACTCGGGCTGCTGCAACAAAAATTGCGAGGCATACTGCGCAAAGGATTTCGCCATCTCCAGCTCACCCCGCTCGTCAAGGCGAACGTAGCTGCACAGAGATTTGCGAAGCCGTCGTGGACTGCGAAACTTATAAAAGTCGGCGTCGGCTCAACAAGCTACGCTTACCCTGGCTTGCGTAGGCCCTGCCTGTGTGAACCTCTTTCCTAAACAGGATCACAAACCCCAATCCTGGTTTGGATCATTGCTGGCTCGGAGGTGCATACTATCAGTGCTGTAGGTCTCCGAATCAGAAAAGCTGTCTAATCCCGCATTGGCCTATTCAGTACGCCAGTGGCCAGTAAGCTAAATTCGTTGCCCCAACAGAACCTTGAGCATCATTACAATCATATCAATGTCTAGACGAGGAGTACACTGTATTCGTGAGGAAGCACTCTTTTAAACACGACTTGTACATGGCAATGATACTGATACACATATGTAGACATCTTTCAGCGCACAAACCAGACATCGCCGGGGACCACGTCACACGGGCTCTTTTGGTCCCTCTCCCGCCGACGTGATTTCCTCGCGACCCCCCGCATTCTTGACGTCGCCACTGTACAGCGTCTTGTGGTCCACCGAGTACTCCCGTAAGAACAACGTCAGGATGAGAGCGACCCCAGCAAATGCTGTGAACACCATCCATACTGTTGCAATCGAACGCGCCCACGCGTGTAGCACTGCATTACGAAGGGTGTCGTCCTGGTTGGGTTCAGTGCTGTTAGCCAACGACGACAAGGGACGGACGGGCGACACACAGGAATCAAGTGGACCATGCCGATGCTATCGATGAGCACTGCAATATTGTCACCAAGTCCAAGACTTGCGATGTTCGGGATGGTCGCGAGTTTCCGGGGAAGCAGACTGGCGGTAATAGCCTCACCGATCGCAAGTCCTACAGCACCACCCAACATGCTGGGGATCTCAGTCGTTTCTGTCAGTCTGAACAGACAAGAGAACTTCGCTTACCGAAGGAACATAAAGCCGCTCGTCGCAGTAGCCATGTCGTTCAGAGGCATTGCTGCTTGAAGTGCCACTATCGGGTTCTGGAATAGAAAGCCTGCACCGATCGCTGCGACCAGAGGATAAACCTCTTGTTCGGCACTTTGAGCCATTGAGCATCGTAAAGTAACTACTCGAGAGGGAAAAACATACATGCTCGAGGTGTAGTCCAGCAGGATGAGGAGACCTGTGCCCACGGTTATCAACGTACTCCCGAACCAAATCGCTGGCAAGTTTTTTCCCATCCTTGAGACGACGAATCCAGAGACGACGCAGAACGTGGAAGACACTAGGGTATACGAAAGCGTTCTGAACATCAAAGGTGAACACACCAGAAATACGAGCGCAAGGAAAATAGGTACTTTACTCCTGCACCAGTAGCCGAAGAACCAAGTACTGGAGAAGCGTCAATTAATTGTTCCCAAATGACGGAATCGGAAAGTACAACCTTGGTAAAACAAGGGAAGATAACTAAGATTCGAATCAGCGCTATACCACCGAGACTCGGATTAGATCGTCTGTGCTCACAACACTGTTGGGAAGTAAACGGAGGCGTGGAGAAATGCAGTTGCTAGAAGGCATCCAGTGGTTCGCGTCTTTGTAACACTGTCAGAACAGCGTGCAATGCTCGGGGTTGTTATTCACCTTGAATAAACGAGGCGGAAGGATAGCCGCACGTTTTGTGAACGCTTCGTTGACTCCGCCCACAACGAGTAGAGTCGCGCCCACAACGAGTGGACCAATTGTCCGGGGTTCTGACCCTTCCAAAGGTCAAGGATTCAATCGGTTGACTCAACGGACATAACAACACATGAGACTAACAGCTTGCTTCACCGAAATTGAGTCCTATGAGAAGGCAAACAACCCCTGCAACAAGACTGAAAAGTCCGATAAAATCTAGTTCGGCAACGTGGTCACGAAGTGGGCGTTTAGGAGGTGGATTAACGTTGAGGAAGACAAACAGCAGGATAGCTGCAATACCACCGATAGGCCTGGAACGAGTGATCAGATGTGCTGAACCAAACCTTACCGTTGTACGAAGCACGTACAAGTTGATGAAAAAACACCATCTCCACGAAACATGTTGTGCTAGAGCCTTGGTCGACTTAGCTGTTATGGTGGACGTTCGAAAAAATAAGCCATACACCACCAAGAAGTGGCCCAGCCAAACTATTCAGAACAGAGTTAGCGGAACCGGAGCTCGAATCCTGCGAAAGGACTAGTACCTCGCAATACCATACGTAGCACCAATTAGCCCACCGTAACGCCCTCGGCTACATGATTGTCAGTTGAGTAGGGAAATAAATCTTTCCGATCCTAGTACGCGTACTCTTTCAACGGAACGATATCCGAAATAGTGATCATCGAGAGCTGCATGACGCCGCCGCCGCCGATCCCCTGGAATGCTCTGCAGACGATCAGCCACATCATGTTTTGCGCAGCCCCACAAAGCGCTGATCCTAACTGATGCGACGGTTATAAGTAAAACGCCACACATTCAAATTAGGAAAACACACCAAGAACAGGACTATACTTGAATAGAGGAGTGGTTTTCGCCCTAGTGCATGCATAAGGAACGTCGTCTACACGTGTCGTCGTGAAAAACGCTCACCAAACATGTTGGACAGTTTTCCATAGAGGGGGGCAAACGCGCCGCCTGCGAGCATGTATGCACTGACGCAATTTGTATCAACCCAACGGTGTGGTGATGAAACAATGGCTATACCTGCCAACCCAGCTGTAGTTATTACCCCCCTGAAGATGGGCTACGATGGTGGGGAGTGCAGTTGCGACGATAGTCTTGCACTCTCCCCGTCAGACCCGCGCTATAGCATGGAAGCCTGACTCACCTGATCCAGCACTCCAAGGAACATCGTACACACCAAAGCGGTGCTGACGATACCTAGCCTGTTCTCGGGCAGCACATGCTCTTCGTTCTGCTTCCAGGACAAACCTGGCTGCTTCGGCTCTACAGCAAGTTCTTTATGGGAAGACTTGGATGGCATGGTCTCCTAGGATCATGATTGTCTGAGGAAACCGAACGAGGTTATATAAGGGGGCCTTGGGGGGCCAGGTGTCAGCATCACTGAGATCGGTTCGCTATGATCACCTTCCAATAGGCTGTATCCAACTGGCACCCTGCTGTCTCCCATTGAACAAGCTCACGTCTCATTGCCTCGGTGCCCTCGGCAATTTAGTATTTTTTACTTACCTTTTTAAGACCAGAGGGCTGACGAGAGACCCCGCGTTCTTCTTACTAATTGACGGCCCTACGGGCACACCTGGGCCGTGTACAAGTTCATTTTGTGTGATTACTGAGGCAGTCGAGCTCCCTAGCACCATCCGGTAGCGTCGGAAGCGCGGGGTGTGTAAACGACACCTAAAACGTCAATGGTTCGATAATCATAAACAAGCGGTAAAAGACAAACTCTCACCTGTTACGACCCGTTTTCACGTGAGGGCTTAGCGCTTAGCTCAACAGTCCTAGCAGGCTCCCTTAAGATCAGTTGAAAGAACGAAAACCCCCCGATCGACGTCGACGTCTTGTAATTCCAATACATATTACAAATATTACCCGTTATGGAAACGCTCTTGAAACTGGTCCAGGAATCTTCGCCCATGGCCACTGTCGATTGCCTCCATCATCCCATCCATCTCAATCACGAATCTGGTGGTGTCCCATCGTCGACTTATCTGTACTGCCCTTGCATGCTGCTGATCTGTATTGGGAGTGCCAACAAAATTCCCTCAGCTCTACCGCCCTGCATTGCCACCAGTCCAACCAAAGCTACTGGCCAGAGCGAACTTCTTTTCTTAGTAATTCTGCACTTCTAGGGTCGTTGAAGAGTTTGACAAGTACGAATTGGTCCACCTTGTGTATCGTGGTCCACCAAATCAGAAACAACCGCCCGAGTCCGTTTTCGCTCTCCACGACGGGCACTTTACAATCCAACGGATCATCGGGTGCGATTTGAAGAATCCCAAATTTGTATAACTCTCTCCATGTCGTACGATTGTCGGAGACGAAGAGAGTCTGGTCCAGGACGAGGTGATCCATCTTGTGTCGGCGATGCAGTTTGTTCGCTTCCGTTCCGTGATTGGGACGATGTGGATGGCGCACGATGGTGAGATGAACAAGACCACGTCGACGTTCTATTAGTATAAACATATGGTGGACGAGTTTGGGCGTCTGGATCGTACCCGCGCAGCGTTCGCGCTGAACAAGACGACGAAATCTGCGCATATATCCGATCAATCGGTGCCTAGCATACTCTGGGGAGCGGCGTTGGCGTCACTGAGATCGGTTCGCTAGATGATCACCCTCTATCCAACTGGTACCTCGGACTTGAACGGCCTCCGACCCGCTGCACCTGCCACGCACCCGAAGTTAATAGCATCGTGAGAGGAATGTTAGATCGATGACACCCCTGAAATTTCAGGTTTCAAGCAGGTTTTGGTACCATAAATGTTGTTTTGATATCAAAAACTCATGGCGTGTCGAGCATTGAATCTTCCGATTCGACGTCGGACAGTCCGAACAATCCGGTTCAACATCTTATAGGAAATTCGGGTGAACTTGGGAACAAGTTGGAGCAGCAGATGGAAGGAGTGTCTCACCTCGTCGCGCCACAGACTATCACGCACTCGACTTCCACGAAACAGTCAACAACAGCTTTCATGAAGCCCTCGGACACTGTGCGCGTACTTGCCCGCTGAAAAATGCAAGTCAGAATAGCTAAAATTCACCAAGAACATCTCAACCGCCAAGAACATTGGGCAACCGTACTACAGTGACGGTCGGTCGCCAGTGACAAATGACGGGGGCCCCGGTGCGTGCCATCCTAAAGTTATATCAACTGTATTTACACTTGCTCTCAGTGCTTTACTCGACTTGTATCAGAATCCGTGCCCATTTCCGCTCCTACTTGAATCCCGCGGCAGTTCCGATGACCCCGCTCGACATGCTCGCGGTGCCCATCTCACGTTCGGAGTGTTCGGCTGTTGGCAAATTGGGAATTTACTCGATCAGCATGCTCCAGTCAGCCTCTGGGTCCTCTATCTCTACTGTCTACCACCTAAGGCAGTAGTTCTCGGTGGCAATTTGACCTTTCAGGTGGTGTTTCTTTGCGTGAGGTAATTGACCTTAGAGGTCAACGCTCGTCCGCGGCTATTTCCGAATATTCCTAAAATAGATGGATGCAGCACTTTCTTCGAACTCCGATGGTCTCATGGGCCCATTTTTGCTGTAGGTAGGAGCCTCGTCACCCAAAATGACGCCGCGCCTCGTCTGGGGCCTCGTCGGAGCCTCGACCGTACCTCTACTCGCCCTTCCTCGCCACCGCCCGCGACCGCCTGCACGCCCTCGCTCGCCACCGCCACCGCCACCACTCGCATCGCCTTTCCGATGCGCACGGCCCTCCCCCGCCCTCAGGCTCCCGACGTGCACGGGCCACATACACCGCGTCACGCCCAC
>JBBPSD010000603.1:0-20361 GCA_038093415.1 Xerocomellus chrysenteron | reverse complement strand
AGAATGACAGGCTTGATGGTAACGTGGATGGGTGGATGGGAGGGGAACTTGTGAATTACCCCCGGTCCACCAAGACTCTACTCGTTGGAGGACTCGTTCTTCATCAGACATCAGGGGGGAGGACGAGGCAGAGATGTTAGAGGACGATGTGCGAGTGGATAGGGCGGTGACGAAGGAGGAGGAGGAGTCAGGGGAGTTACGGCGCGAGAGTTCCAACATGTATCTGTCTATATCTTCTAAAAATTCAAGCATACCCAGCTGGTACATTGCCATCACCAGGGATCCCTCGATCTCTAGGTACACTTCACGAATGAGGCGAGAGAGGACTGTCTGTTGGGGGGACGGGGAAATGTTGGTGGACATGAGGCGAAGGTGAGAATTTTTAAGATAAGCACGTCGGAGGGCATAGAGAGGGGAACCAATGTCGAGGAAAGAGTCGATGGATAAAGCAAATGCGGGGGAACGGAGGTACTCAGAAAGCTTTTTAATGTCTTGGGAGTCAGGGAAGTCGTCGCGGAGGGTGTGGGCGTAGAGGGATATAGTCACGGAGTGAATAGGAGTAAGAACTGTAGCCAGAGAGACAGGAGGGAAAGAGTCAGGCGCAGGGGAGGGAGAGCCCCATCCAGCCTCGGGTCGAGTAGACGAAGGCCTAGAAGTGTCATCGACAATAGAAGAAGTAAGAGACGAAGGGGAAGAAGGGGTGGGTGCATTGTAAGACATTGTGGTGGTTGCGAAGAGAGGGAGGTTAGGCGTGGAAGACGGAGGGGTGAAGCTTTTTATAAGAGGTGAGGGCGGACTTTGCATGTTTCAAGTCCTGCTCAGGGACCCAGGAATCTTCTTCGGCAGAGTATCCCTTCCATCGGATCAGGAAGGAACGGGTGTTCGGAGTTCCGCGGTGGCGGATGATCTTTTCGATTTCGTATTCTTCTTCACTGTTGATAAGGTCAGGGGGTGGCGCAGGGAAGTTCCTGCCATGGACCTCGTTTTCACGATAAGGCGATAGAAGAGAAGCATGGAAGACCGGATGGATCTTCCAGGTCTTCGGGAGTCGGAGTTGGTAGACGATAGGCGATAGGACTTTAATGATCGTAAAGGGGCCTTCTCGTTTGGGGGCGAACTTTGGGTTGACGACGAGACATTTCAGGTTTTGGGCTTCTAGCCAGACTTTGTCTCCTTTGGCGAAGGGTTTAAAGCCTCGTCGAGAGCGGGAGCTCATGACTTGTCGCGCAAGCTCATGGGTGGCAAGGGCTTCGTTGTGGGCGGCGGAGAGGGTTTTGAGGCGGGTTTCTACGGCGGGGATAGAGGTGTCGGTAATTACTGAAGGAAGGGCACGGGGTTCATATCCCATCATGAGATAGAACGGAGATTGATTTGTAACGGAGTGGGGGCGGTGGTTGTGGGCGAATTCTGCGTGGGAGATTGATTCGGACCATGATGCGGGGTTATTGCCGCAGAAGATACGGAGATAGGTCTCAACTTCCTGGTTGACTCGCTCAGTTTCGCCATCGGATTAAGGGTGGTAGGCGGTAGAGAGGGAAAGGTCATAATGGAGGAGTTTTCCAAGTTCTCGAGCGAAGGAAGATGCAAACTGGGGTCCGCGATCAGAGATAACTTTATCAAAAAGTCCAAAGCGAAGGAAGACTTTGTGGAAAAAGAGGGAGGCGATCCCTTCGGCGGTAACGGTTTTCTTGGTAGGGCAAAGAATTACCCCTTTAGTAAGCCCATGGTCTACCACAACCATGAGAGAATCGAAGCCGGCAGACACGGGAAGATCTGTGATAAGATTGCAGGAGATCTGTTGAAAGGGGCGGGAGGCGATGGATTTGATGGGCGATAGGGGAGGTACGGTGGGGTGTGTGTTGACCTTGTTTTGCTGGCAAAGGGCACAGCCTTCGACATAGCGGCAGACAAAGGAGGCGAGGCCGGGCCACCAAAATTCAGCAGCAACCAGTTGGCGAGTTTTTAGGAAGCCGGGATGACCGGCAGATTCATGGTCATGGCAGCGTTCGAGGATGGTGCGGCAGAGGGAGTCGTCCACGGGGACGTAGACGCGGCCCTTGTACGTGAGGATGCCGGCCTCGACCTGCCAATCAGCAAGGCGGGATCGGAAGGGAAGAGGGATGTCCTCGTGCATGGACTGGAGAGCTTGGAGGACGAGGGGGTCACCTGCAGAGGCGGACTCGATGCGGTGGGAGAGGGCGGTATCGATAAGGTTTACAAAGAGGGACGGTGGGAGGAGGGTGACGTCGGTGTTGTCAGAGTCATCTGTAGGGAGGAGGTCGGGTCAGCGAGAGAGGGCGTCGGGGCCAGCGAGGAGTTTTCCGGGGACATGAACCATCTTTAGGTCGAAATCGGAGAGGTCAACAAGCCAGCGTGCTTGTCGGCGGTTGAGCGCTTGGGATTGACGGAAGTAGGTAAGATTTTTGTGGTCGGTGAAGACCTGTACAGGAAAAGGGGACCCATGGAGGTAGTGTCGCCAGGACTTCAGGGCGCGAATGACGGCGAGAAGTTCGCGATCATAGATATCGTAGTTCCGCTCGGCGGGGGAGAAAGATTGCGACAGGTAGGAACATGGATGCCAGTCGCCGTTGGAGTCGGTTTGGAGGAGGATGGCGCCGGACGCATGCTTGGAGGCGTCCGTGGCGACGGCAAAGGGGGCGGAGAGGTTCGGGAGGTGAAGGACGGGCTCAGAAAGGAAGAGGCGTTTGAGGGAATCGAAGGAGGTTTGGCAAGAAGGGGACCAATTCCAGGGGAGGTTCTTCTTGGTGAGGTCAAGGAGGGGGCGAGCAACGTTGGAGTAGTCGGGGATGAACCGTCGGTAGAAATTGGTGAATCCAAGGAAAGAGCGAACGTCTTTCACCTTAGTTGGCGTAGGCCAGTTTGCGATGCCGTCGAGCTTGACGGGGTCCATGGCTAACTGGCTGGGTTTCACGATCATTCCAAGGTATTCCACCTCGTCGGTGGCGAACTTGCACTTCTCGAGTTTCAAGTGAAGGTCAAGTTCCGTCATGCGTTGGAGAACGCGTTTCGTACGTTCCTCATGGAGGGTGGTGTCGGGGGAGTAAATAAGAAGATCGTCCATATAGATGACGAGCCATCCTTCGGCAATCATGTCGCGGAAGGAGTCGTTCATGAAGCGCTGGAAGGTGGCGGGAGAATTGGTGAGTCCGAAGAACATCACCATGGGTTCGAAGAGTCCTTTGTGAGTGATGAAGGCCGCCTTCCATTGGTGGCCATCTTTGATTCGTACGTTGTTGTACCCCCAGTGGACGTCGAACTTAGTGAAAACTTTAGCATCTCGCAGTTTATCTACGAGGTCGGAGATGAGAGGAAGGGGGTAGGCATCGCGGATGGTGTGTTCGTTGACGTAGCAGTAATCTTGGCAGGGGCGGAGTCCTCCATCTTTCTTTTTGACGAAGAAGAAAGGGGAGGCTTGGGGGGAGTTGGACGGGCGGATCTTTCCAGAGGCGAGGTTTTCGTCTAGAAAGTCTTCAGTGGCTTTTCGTTCGTCGGGGGAGAGGGGATAAACTTTCCCGATTTTCGGGGTGAAGGCGTCGTCGAGGTTGATTTCGTGGTCATAGGGTCGCGAGGGGGGAACGTGGTTGGTGGCTTCTTTGGAGAACACCGAGGCGAAGGAGGAGTATTCGGGGGGAAGAGTGGCCTTGGGTTTAGATTTCTCAGCGGCAGCCGCGAGTTCGGTAGCGGTAGTTAGTTTGGCAATGATTGGTGATCCTGCCGGGATGAAGCGGGATCCGCATCAGATAATCCGATAGATAGCGCGGTTTTGCTTGGCGCGGGTGATGTACTCGCTCTCTGTCTCCCAGTCGTTGTAGGTGAAGAGGTGTTGGTCGGTGACAGCGTTTACATTAACGTGTCGTGGGGGTTTGACAGAGGGGCGAATGAAATGGGACTCGTGTCGTTTGGTATCAGCGGAGAATGAGAGAAAGAGTTCTTGGGATTGGTCAAGGGACTCTTTGATAGAGATGGTCTTGTCGACCCAGTTGATGGAGGGGTTGACATCTTTCAGCCAGGGGAGTCCCAGGATGACGTTTTCGTTTCCTAGGTTCATAACATAAAGGGTGGCTTGGCGAGTTATTCCTCCGATATCGAGGAACAGGGTGGTGGTAAACCGGATGACTCCCTTAGAGTTGACGGAGTTGTCCGCGTTTCGGGCTTGAATGGGTTTCTTGAGGCGCTTGGTGGGGATTCTTTGTTTTCTGACGAACCCCCAGTCGATGCAGGAGATACTTGCCCCGCTGTCAATCAGGGCTCATGTTTCAACGGCTTTCATCGTGTGCGAGGGGATGACGAGTTGTATTGGAATTTGCATAGTAGGCGAAGACTTTACAAATACATTTGCGCACGACGAGGAAGGAAGAGTTTGCGTTGGGGAACTCTTCCTGTCTAAAAATCCAAGGGTTTGAATGAGATCCTTCGTACTCTCTCCTCCTCTTCATCATCGTCGATCTCTTCTAGTTTGGGCAACTCTTCGCTGCTTACTTTGTGTACCTTTTGGTTGCCTTTCTGAACGAAGGCGGGGCATGCGGTACTGAGGTGGCCGGGTTTTCAGCAGTGGAAGCAGAGTTTTTTCTCAACGCAGCGCTTGTGTTCTTCTGGGGTGAGTTTGGAGACCTTGATCGTATCCACGACCATGGCGTCGGGGTCGTGGGTCTTGGTGTGGGCGGAGTTGGAGAAGGAGTGGTAGGTCTGGTGCGAAGACCTCGAGTTTCTTTTGGCGATGTCGTCAGCTCGCTCCCATTGGGTTTAGAAAGTGATGGACATCTTATACCATTCGTCGATGGTGGAAGGGACGGTGTCCATGGACATGATGTGGCGCATGAGCGGGGGTGGGATTCCTGCAGAGAAGTATCCGATCAGGACATTTGGGTCAGAGATGTTTGCGAGGGCGACGTGATTCTTAAAGGTGGAGATGTACTCCGTCAGGGAGGGGGAGTAAGAGTTATTCTTTTTGCTCTTCTCCATTCATTGGGTGGAAAGCCAAGAAATGGCATTCCCAGTAACATCGTGGTGCTTGAACGTGGTGTTGAACTTCGTGACAAAGTCAGCGAAGGTTCCGAGGGAAAACATTGTTCCAGAGATGGCGCTCTGGCGGAAGGTCGCTGCCCAGGTAAGGGCAGACCCTTTGGTCATGTACGAGAGGGCGAAAGTGATCTGCTTGTCGTCATTGTCGTAGACCGCTTTGTTGACAAGGAGGTAGAATTGCACAGTGTGCAACCAGTGTTGGGATTTTTCATAAGATCCGTCGAACGCCTCGGGGGTGCCGATGCGTAGTTCCGTGGGTTTGGTAGACATTGGTGGTGGCGGTGGGAAGCGAGAGAGGAGGGGTGGTTGTGGCGGTGGTGGTGGAAAGGGAAAGAGAGGAGCGGAGTTGATGGGAGTAGGTGACGGCGGGGTGGGGACTCGGGAAATGGAGAGGGTGGTGGAGAGCTGGTGAGATAACATACAAGTGTCGTCTTCTTCCTGCACGGATAGAAGGGTGGTATCGGGGTCAAGGGTATCTTCTTCCTCGGTATCCGAGTGAGAAGGTTCTGAGGGGGAATCCGTGGGCGAAGGTTCTCGCGGTCTTGGTAAGAACCAGCGAGGGTTAGGGGTGGGTTGGTGAGAAATGGTGGGAGACTATTACGATGATAGCTCCGTCAAGGAGAACTTGAATCTTTTGTTACGCTTCACTCGGGTAGAGGCAAACGTAGACTCTTAAACTAAGGGTGACAAGGTTTTCTCGAAGGGCGTCTTCGAAGAACAAGGGTTAAGGGAGCCTTGAAGGGCTTCTTCAAGGGACGTAGGTGCTGGAGGCTTTCGCAGCAAGTCTTAGCAATGGTCGGTTGCGTAAGACGATACAAGGGTTTACAAGGGAGCGTACACTCAAGAGTAGTACGACGACTCGGAGAGATCCAGGGAGAACAGAGTAGATTCAAGTTAGAGATACAAGTACAGGAGATGCCGTCTTATATACGTGGAGACCCGGCGCACGGACCAAGCAGTGTCAGTAGCGGAAAAGCTAAGGCGGGTATAAAGGGTAAGTGGTCCGTGCGATAGAAAGGAGATAAGCTGTGCAACACGTTGCGCAAGAAGTAAAAGACGTCCGTGAAGATTCAAGATAGAAGCGAGCCATGCGCGGCATGAAACTATAGAAGCCGAGTTTAGGCGTAAGACATCCTCGAGGGATGGTGCGAAGTTAGTTCAACGAAAGAGCGAGTCAGGAGACGAGCGATGCAAAGAAAGAAAAGAGAAATCGTAACACATGGCTTGTGATCGCTTTGGACTGCTTTGGAACTCGAATGGAGAGCTGGAACAGCTCCCCAAGGTCTTGGGACTGCTTGGTCTCAACATCAGAGGAGTAGTGCGCTCCAAGGACCTTTGAAAGGTCGACCGCATATCCCTTGATAATGTTGAGCCACTGGTCTGGGGGGAAATCTGGACATCCAGGAGAGAGCAGTATCTTTCTAACAACAAATGTGGGGTCTGCTGACCAGTCATCAAGGAGGTCAAGGCATTGCTGGACTTCTGGCTCAAGCTAAGCTCGGAGGACTGAAGCAGTCCCTTTCTAAGGGAAGAGCCCCTCATTGACAGAGGGCCTGTGGCGCTTCTTTGACCCCTCTTCTGACTCCTCTTCTTCTGAGTCGACTTGATGCTGTCTCCTCGAGTCTGTTGGGTACGCCTGAGGCAGGAATGAACTGGACATCAGGGTCTGGCTCTGGCTGATTGGAGGAAGAAGTGGGTGATGAAGAAGAGTGTTGGATAGGGGCTTTTGGTTTAGAGGCTCTTGGAACTCGAGTGGAAGATGCTGCTCCCCTGGCCTGATTCTCTCCAGAAGACTCCTGGATGTCGTCCAGGATGCTGATGTAGGATGAGAGCGCGCTGACAAGCTCTTCATTGGAGGGTTCATCCTCTCCAGAAGTGAGGGCTGCCTGGATATCGAGTATGGCCTTTGTTTTTGAGATTTCTCCCTTTCTGAACTGTTTGACAACAGCAATGGTGGCCTGGACTGCTGCTGTGGCAAATCCTGCAGGCATGCTGTAGTCTCTGTCCCCTCTGTCAAGCGACTGAGAAGAGATAGTCTGGCTGGAGGAGGATGCATGCTGAGACATGAAGGAAGCAATGGGGAACAAAGTGACTGTATTAATGCAAATTACAGGATCTGGTGGGCCAGGGAGACAACAATATGCCAGAAATGTAGACACAGGGAGCTCAAACTGCGCACCTGGTGGTGGGACAGGGAAAGAACTGGCTAGAAAGGAGGTTGAAGCGCAGCCTCTGTGGCCCACCAGGCGGAGTTTGAAAAAGGTGGCTGGCGAGGCAGGATGCTCCCTGGAGGCTGACTAGACCAATTAGTCTTGTGTAAACAAGCTTTAAACCCAATCAATATGTCAACCACTATAATTCACTCAAAAGCCAAAGGAAAACAGGCCATGACTAGTGGCAATATTCCCAATAACCCTGATCATTTGGGCAGTCCTGCCCTGATGAATTGGACCAATAAAACCACCAAGGAAAGTTCCAAGCAACGAAGGTCAAGCAAGCATTGGAGATGATAATTTGACCCCATTGCCAGAAAGCTTTGGGGGAAGACAACTCAGTGAAGAAATACTTGATGCTGAGGCTCAACATAATTGTCAGACCAACCAATGAGTAGTTAACCAGATATTGAGTAGGATCGAACCCAGCAACAATATAGGACCCCTCAGTATTGTTGGAGTACAATAATGATGATGTAGTCATGTCTTAGGATAATGAGGAGTTGGTTCTTGAGGTGGATGATAGTAATATTATGTGTTGATTCTCAAATAGTTTCCTTGTGTCACTCATACTTGTTCTGTACTGGTATCATACCTTGAATTAGAACTCTGACATGTACATATAAGGCCAGGCTTAAGCTGGGCCTGGCCCTTGTTACATGAGATGTATTGTTATGTCAACATGCACAATGTCTGTTTCAAGGGAGGTACTCACAAAGAGACACTGTGTCCTTGGAACAGAGAGACAATGATTTAGATCAAGCAAAGGACTAAGGAGTTTCAGAAACAAGACTGATTGTCTTGGACACAAAAATATGCTGGATTGCATAGATCAAGAGTCAAGAAAAAGATACAGGAAGGTATCTACTTATACTAAGAAACATATATGTAAGCATGGAATGTCTTAAAACAAGTAGGAATGTGATGAGTAAGTAGGAACACATATATAACTGATACAATAGAATCGGTTAGGTGAAGGCTGTCCAAAGATAAAAGGAAATGCATAATCAAGAATGTATACACAAATAATCCCCTTCTGGTAGTAAAGAACAGGAACAGCGTGAGGTGTTACAACAAGATAAGGGAAATGTTCTATAAATCAAAGAGAAGCAAGCAATGAATCCAATTGTAAGAATACATATCAAAGAGAACATGAGTATGATAATAAGGGAAAAGAGAAATACTTCATTAGCAAGGAGACAAATCATAACATTACCCCCTTCATACAATTGAACTCCTGGTTTGATCAAAATTCATCGAGGGAGATTCCTATCCAAAAGAAGTGGAAGGTAAAGATATGGATAGCCTGCTCCGGGAAAGAATGTTAATTGGAAAATTGTCAGCAATGTGACCTCCTTGATCATATGTACATACTACAGATCCTAGTAGGACAAAATCAGTTGCTATATCCCCATCAACTGCAAAAGTCACATTGGACAAACAGACAAGTGGTCAGATTGATGAGGAGGGAGTTCAGACTGTTAAGTACAAATCACATTGTTCCATAGTCATGGTGAGAAAGATTTGTCAAAAGGTGGGGTAAATGATCACAGGAGGTACCTGTTTGACAAACATGTGGAACTTATGAAGATGGAGGATGAATTGAATGCAATTGGGAAGGTGGGCAATGGACATATGAAGAGGAATGACAAATTCTTCTGGTAAATCCTGAGGAGCTGCCAACGCATGGCATCTTGTAGATAAGTAGGAAAAATATGATGCAAACATAAGGGGAAAGTGGATGGTGAGGAAGACAAAGAGGAAGATGAGATTGAGGACGAAAGAAATGATATAGTTGTCAGGAAAGAGAACAAAATTCATTCACTTAGGGGGTACTTCATGAAGAGACATTGTTTCCTGGGAAGGAGAGAAAAAGAGGAATGAAAAATTGAGTCCTTTTGTATTCTAGAATTTGGATCAATCTTGGACAACCAACATCATCTTCATTCAATGTCTTCATAACTTCACATGCCACTGCACTTGACATCATGACTCAAACTGTGGTTGCCAATGATGGATGTGCTGATTGGTTCTATGGGAAATTATTGTTGAAGAATATCCATGAGATTCTTGCCTGCACATTGCTGCCTCATGAATGGAATATCAATTCAATGACCTGGCCTCAGTCCTCCAATTCTGACTATGTGGAAGCCACTTACACCTGGTAACATTATGATGGTACAAAATCCTTCACAAGCTCACCCTACATATGTGTGTGAATTGATGAGTATATGAATACATGAATGTATTACAATTCAACAAATATATATTTGTCAATTATTATCAATTATATACATAACTTATATACCAAAGATATGCAAAGTGCACAATGCAAATGGACTAATCATTCAATTTTGGACCCAACTATCCTAGGATAACACTAGGAGGAAGCAGTCTTTGTGATATACTTAATGAATTTAAAAGAGAAGGTGATATTCATTAGACAGTAATCAATAAAAACAAATTTCAACATAATATATCAACGCTTCCAAAATTCTCAAGTTCTCAGTAGTTAAAGATTGATTACTAAACCCAGCTATGTACATTATAAATGATCATACAAGAAATGAAAGATTGTAATATGGAAACACAATATTTGTACAATATGTTCTCAATTTGCTAACAAGCTCCAAAGGGTTTGGTGTTAAACTTATACTACATATGTAGATGGACATTGCCAGAGCTATTATGCCACAGGGTGGTAATATGGACACACCCGCAGACAATGGCCACGAGGACATGGTTATGAGCAAGATTGAAGACCAGGACCAGGATGAAAATGAAAATGAAAATGAAAATAAGACCAAGAATGAGGATCAAGATCAAGATCAAGATGAGGCTGAGGATGTGGATGCAGATAAGAGAAATACACAGGAGACCAAAGGGACTAAGAGCAAGAGCATCACAGGCAAAAGAAAGCATGCTGCCATGCCATGATTGGATTTATGGACGATGATGACTTTGGACTGGGGCTCATTATGCAAATCCAAACTATCAACACTTGGCAGGTTGAGCAAAAGCATTTGATGTGCATAAAGACTGACATGAGCATACACAGGCTCCAAACAAGATTGTGGAGAATGCTATAATCATTGGTATCCATTCCAACCATATCTACAAATCCTTATTGCATTCCATGACACAAAGCTCCTATGACAATCATGTACAATGAAATTCCTCTGTGATGGAAAAGAAAAAGCTAATGAAAAAATGTACCATGCTCCTACATATACAATGGCAACCATTGTTGCCATTCCTTGCATCAGCACTGCACCTCTTTGATGGAATACTACTTTCAACTACAGGATGCAAAGGAACACCATGATCCAAAGAAACTCAAGCATGTCCAGCACATCTCAGACTTGGGGAAAAAACTCATCAAAAAGGAAGCTGGCTTGCTGCTTTTTATGATATTAGTAAGTGAATCAAAGAGGACATCAAGCAGTCAAATACTTACCAGCCAATATAGAAATGATCAAAGCATCAGATGTTGCAACCATTATGGAGCACCATCTGACCATGAATTAGCAGCTGGCAAATACAGATGACAGCAATGATGACTGCATTGCACTGATTGTTCATATACATAATGTGGTCTTTGATTATATCCAAGGAGAAGAAAGACTATCTTGAAAACATCAAGTTGTTCATGCCCAAGATGAACAGCCACAGCCATGTGTATCACATCCTGAATGACAACAGTATGATCCTGGGACTCAGCCATTCTTTCAAATCAAGTATTTTCGACCATGTCACACCATTGCTCATGGTATAAGCATCACCCACATGTCCCAATGGAAGCCAGATGTTCATAGGGTGGGTTCAATTGATCTAGAAAATGTCAATATGTACTGTCTAAGTATGCACATGCAACAGAAAATCCCTCCAATGTGATCCAAACTCAAGTTAGCACAGTTCTGGCCATTATTCCAGTTTACTATCTACTCGCTATAAGAGATAAAGATCCAAGGTAACTTAGTGTGACTTAGCCACATGATATGGTGCAATGGTAGTGTGAAACATTTCACTTTTAATACCATGGTTTCCAGGCCTGCAAGCCTGGTACAATGAGTTCCATGTAACAATAGCACTCTTCTGACTGAAAACATAGAGTTTGCACTGATGACCATCTGTCACCTGACCAAAAGTTGAGATCAGCACAAACCACTCAAGAGTAAGTCGTTGCTATGTCATCAGGATTTCCCTCCCATATACATAGGAGCAGGCAATTTCTGGTAGACATTGATTTTCTTATCATCCTATCTAATAAAACGTTTAGATTGGTGATGGGTAAATATAGCTTCTCCAGCCAGTGAAAGCATTAATATGTCTTGGTGTGATCCAAGCAGAGGATGGATGGCATCCTCCTGTGCAATTGGCACACCTTGTTATTTCAACATGATTTTTTTCCAAAGACCAGTAAAGTCAGACAAATTAAAAGTTCACTTGTGCAATTCAATTATATCTCAATCAAGCAGCTTGGTACTCTGAATATCAGGTGTCAAAACCTTGGATCCAGTAGCAATCACTATTTTCACAGTGACACCAACTGTCATGCCATCAGTCCAGTCTTTCATTTCCAGCAGGAATTCAAGATTGAAGTCCATACACTCAGCTCCACAGCAGCCATGCACCTCATGAACAAACACCTCACTGTGTTAAAAGGTTCCCCACCATAAAATGCCAACACTGCCACATCCACTGTCAAGAAATCATCCCCATGTCCTTCTTGACTTTGAGAAGCAAGATAAAGCACGGGGCATGGAGCCTTATGGTGCTATTTAACAACCCTAAATGCATCAAACATACATTCTCCTTCCTCCAAACTACTGGCCACCTCACCCAAAAATGTGGAAACTTTGCCCTCCAAAAGGATATGGGCAATGGACAATTGTAGTTTGCAGCCATTGCCATCCCATTTTCCTATCTAACTTTTAAAAACATACTATCTAAAGGACCCCCATCACTTGTGCAATAAACAAGGATAAAAAAACCAGTAGTCTATATATGTTTAGGATGCCAAAAGAGCAAGTGGAGTAAATATAAGCAAAAACAAAGGCTGGTGACATAACTGAACAAAGAACATACATAAATTTCAACATTGAACATCACCTCCACTGCACTTCACAGGTTTGTCATCTATCTGAAGTAAAGGAATAGCAATGGAAGCAAGGTCAGTCATGAAAGTCTTGGATATTAAAGACAATGCCATTTCCTAAGAAGATAGCATATCCAGTGGTAGAACATGATGTTTCAACATTACCAGCCCAATCTGTATAAGAGTAGGCACATAGACCATTGGAGTCACCTGTCCCAGAATACACAATGCAGAGTTCCTTTGAGGAAGCGAGATAGCAAACTATATAGAGCACCTTCTGTAGGTGTTCCTCTGTTGGGTTGGAAGAGAACTGTGACATTTTGATGACAGCAAAAGATATATCTGGTCTTGTTCCCAGCATGATGTATAACAGTGATCCAATGACTGACTGATAGCGACTTCAAAGTGTTGCATTTGACGAGTTCTGGTCAGAGTGGGGTCTTGGGTTATACCCGGTAGATAGAAGTACAGAGACAGGTTTACAATTCTCTGGGCCAAATCATTTAACAACTTTCTCCACATAGCAGGTTTGGTCCAAAGAGATTGTCCTTTTCTTGTGGTCTCGAGTAATCCTCATGCCTAGGTACTCTTTTGCTTGACCTACAATAGATCTCTAGATTCCCATCGTTTCATAAACTGAGCTTTATGAGAAAGGACTTGTGTTCCGTTGCTACCCATAAAAAGAGCATCATCAACATAAATGAGAAGTGTGATAGTCTCTTCACCAATGATCTTGAAGTAAGTTCCTGGGTCTGCTTTGCAGCGAATAAATCCCATCTCCAGGAGACTTTTGTGTAGTTGCTTATTCCATTGTAGGGCAGACTGCTTCAGTCCATAGATGGACTTCTTCAATCAACAGACCTTTTTCTCCTGACCCTTTACTATGAAACCCTCCAGTTGATCCATATAGATCTCTTCATCCAGCTCGCCAAAAAGGTATGTAGGCGGTTTTGACATCTAGTGCTTGAATTTCCCAATCGTGAAGCACTGCTAGTGACAAAAGAAGTCAAAATGTTTTGAATCTTGCGACTGGAGAGAAAGTTTCTTCATAGTCTATTCTGAAGATCTGTGTGAATCTGTTTGCGACGAATCTTGCTTTTTTGCAACCATCAGATTTAAAAGCAAACACCCATCTCCCTTTGATGGTGCGACGACCCTTAGGTAGATCTACAATCCCCTCTCTAGAGACTATCATGCCAAGGAATTCCACCTCATGGACGCTGAAAGTGCATTTCTCTGATTTCACAAAAAAAATCATGCTCTTCAAGACATTTTAGGACCTTCTTTTTGATCCTTTCATATTCCTGGATATTGTCCATCTTGGTATAGATCATGAGATCATTGATATAGATCACCATGACGTCATCCATGTCTGAGAAGATTTCATTCATTATTGTTTGGAATGTGGCTGGTGAGTTGCATAACCAAAAGTACATTACCATGGGTTCAAAGGATCCTCAATGACAGACGAAGGCAGCTTTCCATTCATTGCCTTCTTTGATACAAACATTATTGTATCCCCATCGGAGATCTATCTTGGTAAACCATTTCAATCCCTTTAGTTTGTCAACAAGTTGAGAGATCAATGGGAGTGGGTAATTGTTCTTTACCGTGTGTTTGTTCAGGTAGCGATAATCCTGTACCATATGCTTTCATCCATCTTTCTTCGGAACGAAGAATACTGGGGAGGTTTGTTCTGATTTACAGTAGAAGGTCTGATGTACCCTTTTGATAGTTGATCATCAATAAAGTCAGATACTTCCTTCTGTTCTTCAGGTGAAAGTGGTATAAGTCGTCCTTTCTTTGTTTTGAATGTTTCCTTGAGTCTATGGCATGGTCCCAAGGTTTCCTTATTGGCATCCTCTCAGACTCTTTCTTGGAGAACACTTTTAGGTATTGGTGATATGTTCGTGGTACTAGGTTTGCTGGTTTTGAATTAGTTTTAGGGGCTGATTCCTCTCGTTTCAAGGCAAGGATGTGTGCTAGAGAATCTTGTTCTTTGGATTCGATTTGTTGAGCAAAAGGGGGTTTTTTCTTTCAAGGTGTGGCATGTCCAGGGGCACCGAGTCATTTTGACTGTCCCTGTGGTCCAATCAATCTCAGGATTATGATGTGAAAGCCACGTGTAACCGAGAATCATTTGATTCTTTCCCAAATCAGTCACTTCTGCTGTAACTTTCTCACGGTGTTCCTGGAACTGGATAATGATTTCAGCACAATGAGTGATTGATCCGGTGGCATTTCGTGTTTCGTCAACGTTATACACTGGTACTGGATTAGATAGTGGGGTTAATGGGAGTTTCATTTTCTGAGCATAGGCCTTGTCAATGTATATAGTATTGGCTCCGCTATCGAGCAATGCTTTAGTCTTCATGAAACATTGAGTATGGTGACTAGGGGAGATTTCTATGGTCAAGGTATGTCTTGATTGCTAAAGGAGTGAATATGAGCATTGTCTGGAATTGAGCTAGGGGTGTGAGTATAAGCAGAATTAAGCACCGGTTTGAAGCCCCGGCCAAGCTCCAATTCAATTGGAGGCTCCACTTGACTATGATAATTTAGACTATGATACTCACTAGATACTTTGGCAACTGGAACACCCAGACTGTTCAAGTTGCTTTGCCTTTTCCCTTATCTTTAGGGGTTTTTTCCTCGGTTGCTCTGATCTTCCTGGATTTAGAGCAAGTCTTCTTGTGATCTCCTTGAGACCAATTGCATTCTCGGCATTTGGTCGATGGTCTAGAACAATCTTTACTGAGATGTCCATCTGCACCACAGTTGAAACATCCAGTGAAGCGCTTGGCTTTTCCTTTGGAGAATGCATCAAAGTATTCCTCATCTTCGCTTTCATCCCAACTCTCATTTACTGCACCAATGTCCATGGTGTTCGGGTCAGGGGTTACCCTTTGGGATTGGAAGCGAGATGATGTACCGGCCATAGGGAAAAAGCCTGTTCTTCCTTTGTAGAGGAAGTTCATGGTCTCCATCATTTCTCTGATTGTTCGCACTGACTCAAGATAAGCATATACGACAGTGCTAGATCTCTTTCCTTCTCGGATGATCTGATCTTGGATTTCGGCATTCATATCCTGTTCAAGAATATCTATGGCATGAGAATGACCGATTCCTGCATCCTTAAAGTACTTGGTAAAGAGATCAACATAGTCGCATGATCGGATGTTTCCTTGTTTGAGCTTCCAAAGTTTCTGTCTGGCCCAATCTGGTCTTGCTGTTGGATGGTACTGTTTTACTATGTCCACTTCAAGTTCAGACCAAGTGTACATCTGCCCTTTCTCAAGCCATTGAGCAGAAAATGTTCCTGCTTTCTGTTTCATTCGAAAGAGTACTGCTACTACGGTGTCATAGGACTTTGGAGGGATGGTTGGCTGGTTGATGTTTAGCCATGTCTTCATTTTTAACCACCATTCCTCAAAGTGGCTGATTTCTCCATTGAAATTGCCCGGGTCGGCAAACACTTCTACTTTCTTGGAGGTTCCACTGGTCGGTGGTGCACCCAGAGCTCCTGGTGCTGGTGGGGTTTGTAGAGTCGTGACAAGGGTGGATACTTTCTGTAGTTCTTTCTCTAACATTAGAGAATAGGAGTTGATCACCTCAAACTGATCTCCCAAGAATTTGAACTGTGCGTGCAGATCAAATAACTGGTAGAGATCATTCATGAACTGACCAAGGTTGAAGTTGTGGGGGTTGTAGCTAGCCATGGTGGAAAGACAAGCTTACAAGCGAATCAAGCAAGATAGTAACTAGACTAGAAAGAAATTTACTCTGCATTCTCGAAGTTACCAAGACCTGGGATCTCGTTATTAGTGTTTATCTCCCACTGGTCTTGTTGTTCTTCTTAAACTGTGGACTCTTTGAGTTCCGGGATACTTGGGTGTGGGGTATTGGCATGGAAGGGAAATCTGTTTGCTTCTTCAAACTGATTTTGGAAGTTCTGGGCAAAGAGATGTCCTGCGATTTCTCTGATTTGGTTGATGTTCACGTGATCGAACACCCAATCAATCCACCCAGCGGTGTGGAGTTGGGGTTGGGTCTCTTGTTCGTTCCAATCATCTGCATGGTTTCAACCATCTTTGTTTCCCCAAGCTTCCTGTTTCCCCTAATTATCATTGACCACCTCGTGTTGTTCTTCAGGTACTACATAGGCAATCTGCGAAGGATCAGAGATGGCAAAAGAAATGATTGTGTTGTTTCAGTAAAGGTCAATGTTGATAGGTTGACCTGCAGGTACAGCTCGGCAGATAAAGAATGCAAGGAATAAGAGAATGACTGTGAACAAGTAACAAAAGGCAATGAGGTACTGGTTCATACAGTTTTATGGATGGTGCAAGTGGTTTGTTTCTTGAGACGGCGTGATGTCTTCAAGATGTGGTGATAGGGGGAATCAGGTGTGTAAGATTTACCGATTTGTGTTTGGTAAGAGATGTGACGTGAGATTGGAAGTGCTTCTTTTGATCCAGTGTTAATCTCCGATGTTGATTAACTTGATCCAGATCTAGCTTGACAATGACTCGTCAGTTTCATCCTCAAGGATCACACGAGGTCCTCGGACATATGGGGGCAGTGGACGAGGAGATGGATTGCAGGGTCTAGGTATGTGTATAGGTGCTTCAAAGCATGGTACTTTGCATATGGTAGGTACGACACGGCTAGTGGTGAATGTAATTTTCACGGAAACATGAAGGTAGCCTAAGAGATTCTCTAGGCCTAAGAGGAGCAATGCGATTACATAGGAAAGAACGAGGGGGAGTGCCTTTGAACCAACGGCAAGATACAAGGTTAGGAAAAGGAGGATGGCAGGGTGGAATTCCCTCTTCACGATTAAGTCTTTCTTCAACTCTTGCTCTAGCCTCGAGGACTCTCTGCCAGATCTGTTCTCTGCATTCCTCTTCTGCTCTCTGCTGAAGGCCAAGCTGTAGTCCTTCTCTAATAAGATCCGAGACTTCTGATGGTAGGAATACTCAGCGTAGAGTGTTACCAATAGGATTGATATACGTCTCAGAACTTGAGGAGGAGGGGACGACGGTGGTGTCGGTAGCGACTCCATAGTTGTAGACTGGGTTCCAGTCAACTGGTTGTGCAAGGGGTGTCGGCGATCTTATGATAGATGCCAGGTGATATGTTGAATCAGACGAATCACCTCTCTGGTATGGTGAGAAGCAATGGGCAGGCGAGCGAGTACGGTACGATGAGAGCTGGCTAGAGGCTCTGCTGCTGCTAGGACTAGAAGGATAGCATAGACTAGGTAGGGGACTACGTTCCTCTGATTTGGTCTCCTCGTCTCCTGATATCAGAAGGGGAACAACAATGGGAGACTCTTCCTTCTTGATGACAATGGACACTGGAAGGGAGGCGTTCAGCTATGGGCCTTGTGTAACAGTGGCGAAGGGGATCCTGCTAGTGGTAAAGCGTGTTGACTAGACAAGGGGCTAGGCAAGAAAGCGGTTGGGTAACTATCCCAAGGGCTTTGTTAGAAGTTTTGTCCTAATGAAACAACCAACACTCACTAAGAGCGCTAGCTGTTCAAGTAGAGACAATAGAGGTGAACTGGTAGCTCCTAGAAACAATGGGAAATCTCCAAGAGGACAAGACTGAGGTCCTCCTGGCACTCTATTGAGGCTTTATATACTACACAGGGGTTTGGCTATGTGTACACTAGATCGAACAATATGCTATGCTACATGACTCCTCCATGAGTTGTACATGAGGATAACAGGTGTATCAGTACAGCCATGTAATGGAATAGAAGCTAACCATGAGGGTAAGGTGAGGTAGGCAGTGCGCATGTGTGAGTCATGAGGCGAATATGTGCAAGGCTGCGTGCCATATGTGATTGGCAAGGCCGACATGAGGTGCACTGCAATACACATGGTACCCATCAGGCGAAAGGGTCTGGACTGTGAGGGGACTTGAGCATTTGGTGGTTTCGGGTGATAGCAGTTAATAGATAGGGGCTAAATGCGAAAGTTGCTCTAGAAAATCAGGAAAAATAGGGAGAAATCTGGGAAAATTAATATGGGTCTGTAACAGTATTGTGGTGTTGCAAAAGCTCGCTGAACAATTTGACTGACTTTGCATGTCTACAATTGTACAACACTTCATATGCAATGCTCTAATACTGATGTATAGACTAGTTGTATTCAGCATGCCTCATGTGTTCTATGACACCAAAGGGAGTTCCATCAATTAGCTTCAACACTTGTTGTGCAATATACATATGTATGTGAAGTGCGTGATACATGCTTTATTAATATATGACCAAGCTTTATACCCATTTATGGATATATTTTACATCCATTGTCTGCCTATGGCATTCAAGCACTGGCAATGCTCTAGCACATCATATTATATAGCCTAATATGTAGCATTTCCAGATTCATGCAAAACCTAATATTGATCATATTTATGGGTCCCTGTTAAGGTTGTGCAAACTTCTTGCAGGAACTCCGGAAACTCCGGAGTTGGTTGGAACTTGGCCTTAGCTTATGTGCTATGCCCTTGCTGTTAATTGGGTCCTGGAGAAGCGGAGCAGATTGGAGTACATGAGTGTAGGTACAGTTTATACATATACTACTAGTATATACTGCAGAGTCCTGAAGCGGAGCAGTGCTCCAGAGGCACGAGTCTACTGTGCTGCAGAAACACAGGGTCGAAGTAGTCTAAGAGGTGAGAGGAACAGATGTAAGTACAGAGTTACAGGAACAGAATGGAGAGAGTCTAATGGAGATAATACACAGGATACAAATGGAGACTACCAAGTCTGGAGTTGCAAAGGTGCAGAGATGTCCTGGAGGACCGGAGTTGACTCAGCAAAATCATGGATATGACAGTCCCATTCAATGGTACACTCCAAATTCCCCATCATCCCATGGTGCTGTTCATGGCAAACAAGCATCATCTTCACCTTGCCCTATATGCCCATGGGGGTGATTTGAACATGGTCCACCCCAGAAGCAAGTTCATGTTTACCAGTTGAACTGAAGACTATATGCTTGACTAATTGACAGCACATATGTTAGATACCATTGGGCCATCATTATAGGGCCTAAAAAAGAAAATGACAGGTCTTGTGGAATTCAACTTCATGTGAAGGAGCTACCAATGAGCCTTTGATGAATGCAATATCACAGTCACTACCACCAGCATCATGATGCTCCTTATCCACATCACCATTGTGATGATTCTGGACATGGAGCATACCCTTGAGATCCTCCATGCAGTTCCCATCATACCAAAAACCAAGCTTTTGGAAGCCTGTTAGGAAATTAATAATATATTATACAAAGGTTGTGTTTCCATATTAGAACCTTTCATTTCTTATATAATTTAGTCCATCCATGATGCACTTTAAATATCATCCATATGTAAATCATTTGTATATTTTCAAAATATTTAACAAATATACATTTGTTTATAAGTGTTGATAGTTATAAGTATTTATTTGCTATTAATTGGGTTTAAAGCTTGTTTACACAAGACTAATTGGTCTAGTCAGCCTCCAGGGAGCATCCTGCCTCGCCAGCCACCTCTTTCAAACTCCGCCTGGTGGGCCACAGAGGCTGCGCTTCAACCTCCTTTCTAGCCAGTTCTCTCCCTGTCCCACCAGGTGCGCAGTTTGAGCTCCCTATGTCTATATTTCTCTCATATTGTTGTCTCCCTGGCCCACCAGATCCTGTAATTTGCGTTAATACAGTCACTTTGTTCCCCATTGCTTCCCTCATGTCTCAGCATGCATCTTCCTCCAGCCAGACCATCTCTTCTCAGTTGCTTGACAGAGGGAGCAGAGACTACAACATGCCCGCAGGATTTGCCACAGCAGCAGTCCAGGCCGCCATTGCTATTGTCAAGCAGTTCAGAAAGGGAGAAATCTCAAAAACAGAGGCCATACTCGATATCCAGGCAGCCCTCACTTCTGGAGAGGATGAACCCTCCAACGAAGAGCTTGTCAGCGTGCTCTCATCCTACATCAGCATCCTGGACAACATCCAG
>JBBPSD010000602.1:0-20379 GCA_038093415.1 Xerocomellus chrysenteron | reverse complement strand
CGAGCCCACTCCGCATCTGGACGCTGGCGATAACGACCCCAACCGAGGATCCTTTGCGAGCCCGGAACGCATGGACGTTGATGGCTTGATTCCTGGTCTAATTGGCGCATCCAGAGATACTTCCACTTCCTCGGCCGGACCCCCTTCAACTCAGTCCAAGTCTTCCTCAAGCACGGCCATTCATGCCGATCTTCACTCACCTATAGCATTACCTACCGGATCAGCTGTCAACGCGGGCTCCAATGGCGTGGAACCAGGCTATGCGACCTTTGTGGATACGGCTGGCTCAGGCTCTCTCACGCCCACCCTTCAAGACAACCCCAGTTATGCAAGCCTAGACGGCGACAGCGGCTATCCGCAACGCCGAGGCATGAAGCGTCCCGTGGCAGCTGACTTCGTGGATTTTGACAGTGGCCCAGGCCCCTCCCGTTCCAATGGTTACTCCAATGGAGGTCCGCATCCCAACCCTCTCGCCAAGCGGAAAGCTAGTAGTTTCGCTGGAATTAGCGGTATGCGCCGTTGTGTAATCGAGTTGAGCGACAGTGAGGACGATGGTGACAATCAAGTGAGGGGGGATCATATGGGGAACAGCGACACTCGGGAGTATTCCCCGGCAGTCACTACGCGCATTCCACCGCGGCTCACCGCGACTCCGACGATGCTATCGTCTTCGGGTGTTACCAACAGCAATACAGGGCAGCCGTTTCCCACAGCGCCCGCCACGAATGCGCTCGCAGAAAAGGAGGAAGAGATCAAGAGAATGCGACTACTCATTGCTCAGAGGGAAGAGTCGAGGTTGAAGAAGCTTGCCGCTGTAGGTGCTTCCCGGTCCTCGTCTAAGAGGTACTTAGCGTGTGCTCGTAGATGTCTGGGAAGCCAACACCAGTACCCACCGTCGAGGTACAGGCCCAAGAAGGAATGGTAGGAGAGGAAGAAACGCTTATCGGTTCAATGAGTCGCAAAAATTCATCGACATTACTCTCCCCACGAGATTGGGAGAACAACCACCCTTCCATCCCGGAATTGACAAGAGGACATGGTTCGTGTCGTTTACCATCTCACCTTCACTGGTCCGGACGTGCGCATTCCGCATTCGCTTATCACGGCGATCTTACACTGGTTTTGATGATGCATTGACCCTTTTTGGATTCAGGCATTTCGGTAGCAGTGGTCGATGGGAAGTCAGATGTCCTGACCTCCGACAACTCGGGGACGATTCGCAACCCTGGTACATCCGGTCCCACCGGTCACAGAGATGACTTATCAGCCCACGAGACATCCACCATTGGTTCTCTCTCTCGGTTCTCCGCCAGTCCGACAGCCGGCTGATATACTTCTTTTGTTCTTTTCCCCCCCTCTCCTTCCCTCCTGTGGTTACATTCTCTTTTTTAAATCTACATTGATTATATTTTCATTTACTGTCGTTCCTACCCACTGTTTACACTTTTCATTTCTCGTTCGTTCTCCCGGGTGTATTGTGTGGAATTCCTACTGGTCCATTTCGCTTTCATAACCGCGGGTGGGCATTTGTCTGGGGGGTTGTAGGCCGCGAACTTTCCGTGCAGGACGGAGACTCTGAAGATGAGCAAGGTATGTTCGCCGTTGCCATTTGCCCTTGTCTTCCTCTTCCTCCTCGCGTCGGTGCTCACAGCCTGCTTTTTGCTCCCAACGATGTGCTTCCTTAGACTTGATGGCTACAGAAACCGCACAAGTGGCAAGAATCTGTTCCTTTTTTCATGTTGACTTGCTTCTCCCTTCCTAACTTCGCCCCCTTTTGCTTTCCCCCTTTCCCTCCACGCGACACCGTAATCATACGCTTAGGTTGCCTCATCCATGTATCAAGAGTCCTTCGCCGCCGGTGATTCCGGAACATCATCGTCGGCACAGGTGCGTGCTCCAGTCTGGCCGGTTATGGAGGCCATGTGGCCTGATATGATGATGTGTGCTGATGTAAATTGGTGTCGCCTTTGGCGATAGGTACTCCGGCCCCAATTGCCGCAATCACGAAATGAAGCAGCTCCGGAAGTATCAAGATCTGGCTTTCCATTGTACGATTCCCCTCTCTCTAGATATCCACTTCTTCGTCCTCGATCCGGACCGGACTCAAGCTCTGGGAATACCTCTTTTGTCAACCTGCAGTCTGAGATAACTACTGCACCGCAAGCCAGTGCTCGTAGTCTCTCCCCTCTTAGTGTACATTTTCCGTCCCCTGTTTCCTATACTACAGATGCTGTGTCCTCTCACTCTCCTATTCCTCTGCCAGACCTCAAGCAATTGAAGGAAGCAGTACTGCACCGTTCACTCGCACAATTGACTAGGCGCAGTACGGATCTTCGGGTGTGCCCATATGAAGTGCCCGGCGGCGGCGTATGCCGCGACAAGGATTGTGAAGAACTGCACCTCAGCCAAATCAGCACGGAGCCGAGCGGTACGTCATGGAGTTGCTTTATGTGCGAACTGACTGAATTGTGTTACTGTCTGGCTTTTACCCCGGGTTGCAGATACGGAGGTTGCGGCATACGTCCATGGGATGCTTCCACGGCCGTGGAACGGACGGTGCGACGTGCGGGCGATTGAGATTGCTCTCGAGGGTGTTCGACTGCGTGGAGGCGCCACAGACGTTGACAGTCGTGTCCGGGAGGCGCTTGGTGGACTTGGTATACCGATGCATTGACCCCGCGCTGACATGAATGGTCTCTTGCCCGACCAGAACGTGATCGACACCCGAGGAAGCATGGGTACAGAAAAATTGTTCGAATGTCAAAATAACCGGGGAAAGGAAAAGAGCGCTGAGCGCCACAGGAGCCTGCGCTCTTGAGGACGGTTGAACACGGGATGCGATATTTGTTGTACTTGTCGTCGCGCTTGGATTCCAGTTTGTTTTTTTCTAAAAAATTTAAATTCTTTTTGTTGAATCTGATCGAATGATCCGAAAAAGGGTAACGATGAGGTAATCATCCGCGAAAAAGGGGAATGGTGAATTCCCAAAAGGAAAGATGTGGGAGTGGCGGCTGCGGAAGCAGATGCCGGGGATTACCGGGATTGTGCCTGGCGGTGCAGAAATACTCCGACAGCCAAACAAACAAACACATTGGGCAGTCTTTTTTTGATCGTCCACACTGAGACACACACGCCCCCGTTGACACTCCCTCCCTTTTCCACCTCCTTCCAACTTCAGCGATTCCTTTTAAGGACGCCCTCCGCACCCTCGCTGACATCGTCACCTGCCCGCCCATCGTCCAACACATCCCCAACACAAGGCGTCCACTAACGTTGTCGCTCATCAACGCTCCTCTCGCCACACTTACATGGCCTATCGCCATATTCCATCTGCATCCAACACCTCGCCATCTTATCCGTATTCCAAGACCGCGGCCCATCACGGTCAGCAGCCTTCCCTTTCCGGCCAAAACATCCAGGACGACCCTGCTGCATCCTCACCGACGATGCGCAAGCGCCAGCGAACGGGTGTTGATATCTCAAATCCTGCTGTTGCCGATCCCCAACAGCAACCTCCACAGCAGCCGCCACACCAACAACCGCCCCATCTCACCCAGCAGGGCGCCGTCGCAGAGGACGGCTTCATAAACGATCAGGACGCGGCAGAGAGTGCTGGCGATGACGACGACGAAGAGGAAAAGCCAAAGGACAAGAAAGCGGGAAGACGCAAGATTAAGATCGAGTTTATTCAGGATAAATCAAGACGTCACATAACATTCTCCAAAAGGAAAGCTGGTATGTGATTACCTTCCTTTCCCTCTCGTGTTTTTCCTGACAATGCTGCTTCACTTTCGCAGGCATAATGAAAAAGGTATATGCGTGCTGCGTGCCTCGCATATCGCTTATCTAACTCACTTCCGTAGGCCTACGAGCTGTCCACCCTCACAGGCACGCAAGTGCTGCTCCTCGTCGTTTCAGAAACAGGTCTCGTATACACCTTCACAACCGCCAAGCTACAGCCTCTCGTCACACAACCCGAAGGCAAAAATCTCATCCAAGCTTGTCTCAACTCCTCTAACCAGGGTCCTCATGGCGGTGCCCCACCTAACGTGCCTGTCGGGGTCCCCATGAACCGAGCCACGCAGTCCATTCCGATGCCTCCCGGCGGCACCACCAATCTTCCTGGGGGTCTATCGATCCCAGGTGGTCCCGGCGGCGGTCCTGGTTCCACCAAAGAGGACGGTGATGATGAGGGTGATGATGAGGTCACCCATGGTGGCCGTACTGCGTCCGCGGGCGATAAGCGTCGTCGCCGTCCCTCCACTACTGCAGCCTCGGCACCAGGTCGTACTGGACCCGGTTCCCCCCAAACACCCAATAGCGCTATTCCTCCTCCCCTTTCCATCCCGGGTGCTTCTCAGCATCAACCCACAACCCAAGCACCGCCACCTCCGCAAATCTCTCTCGGCTCTCCGACGAGCCCACAGCAGCAACACTCACAAGTGCCTTCATCCCCACAGTATGGCCCTTCCCCAACGGGTGGCTATGCTCCCCATGGTCAGCATCATGGACACCATGCTGGAAGTCCCACCGATGCAGGCATGTATGGCGGACACATGATGCCTGGCCCACCCTACTCGTATCCAGGGCCTGGTGGTCCAGCGGGCCAGGGCGGTCAGCCTCTAGGCGGGCTTGCTGCCGCTGCCGCTCAGCACAATCATTGGGCGCAGGCACCACAGGCAGGACACTATGGAAGAAGATGATGCATGCATTGATGCTTTTTTTTGTTCGAATTGCTTTACCCCGCTTGGTCGGCGTTCTTGCGTTGATGTATTCTTTTTGTCGAAAGGGTTCGTAGCCAATTTCTTTGCCGTCTGGTCGTTCTTCTCTTGCCTTGGCAATTTCTTTATCCCCTTGACGTGCTTTTTTTTCTGCTACTTCCGTCCACGCTTCGTCTCAGTTGAAAGTGTACGCTAATCGATCCATGCCCCGCACGACAATCCATTGCCTCTTGATTCCTATGTAGCCTTGCTTAGAGGCACTACGTTAGTGATGCCATCGGTTTTGAGGTCGTTACATTACAACTCAAGTATCATCGAGGACACATTGTTTCCGTTGGTAGAATGATCAAACCAGTGACCTGACATGCTTGTAACTCAACATCTGCGCATCTAAAGATACTTGCCTCTTCCAAAGTGAGTAAACGGCATGTACTTTTGCGTCTATGCCGATCGCTTTTCTTTTTCCTTTGGACCAGAAACGCAGAATTAATTGGGATGAGCCGACTTCGCGGAGTAGGCAAACTGATTTGTTCAAATCTACGCCTTTTGGTGGCGTTCCCCGATTACTTCCATCTCGGGGGTCCGACGTCACTTTGCAATACGCATCACAGTGCGTCGAGGAGGATTTGAGGATCGTCCGGCCACGAATGCTCGTTGCAGTACCAGGCCTGGACGTTTTCAAACGACTTCTCGCTCACATGGCAGCCCATAAGCGAGCATGGATGCGAGTCCTTGGACTTTGGCCAAATACGGCGGTGTTTCGTTCTCCTTTTGCACATGGACCAACTTGTCAAAAGTACTGGAATACCGTACCGAACCAGCATCACCACTGGCACTCTACCTTTTGCCATAGCACAAACAGGTCTCTAGCTTGGTCATTTCTTTCCGTTTTCCTACCTTGTCGCGATCCGAGGCGGGGATGTCGATTTCGACTGCCCCAATCATGCAAGCAAACTTGCTCATCGAAGAACGAACGCCCGTACCTTTTTGCGTGGCAAGATTTGATCAACGCCGTATCTTTGCAACCATCGCCTCTAGTTGATTCTCACGGAAGACTGGTTTCTAGTTACTAGTCGGCTTCACCTCACCTCACCTCTGTCTTGACATGGGTATGTATCTCGTTAGTGCGGCCCTCCGCACTGAGGCCGGCTTCAATTTGACTGTTTGTCGTCCCTTGCACCAGGCCGCCGCCATCTGCTTGCGCAGCTCAGGGGCTACAGGCAATTAATCCCTTGTCGGTGCGAGTTACGGTCATACACACATTTCGGCCTTTACTCTTACTGTGCCTAGCTGTCATCACAGCCTAACCCAGGCGTGCCTCGGTAGCCGTGGGGGGCTCCGCTCACCAACGGTGACACCATCGCGCTCAATCAAGTCACTCAGTCTCTTCCACACACAAACACCGATCACCGATCGGTGCCGCAAACGAGAAAATTCGATGGAAAGGCTGCGATGACTCGATGATCATCTACTTGGCATCTAGCTTGTCAACGGACCCTTTCTTAGTCAAGCCACTGCCAACTTGAAGGGTCCTGTCGTGGAGTGACATGGGCAGCTGGTAGGATTTGACAGCATTCCTTACGGCACCCCATACTATTAACGGTCATCTGATAAGATTCAAGAATCTGGTTGAGCAACTGTGTGTTTCATCATCTCGCATTAGAGCCGTGCAAGTTCAAAGCCAGCAGGGAACGACCACATACCTCTGTCTCTTCGATCTACCCTAGGGTGCCCAGTTCAGAGTTGCCAGCGGGCGTCGAGCATCGTTCCTCGGGTTTCTCGGCCGTGTTTCTCCCATATGCAGCACTCACTTTACAACGTTAACGTTTTGCACAGGTTGGTTCATGCTCACAAACCAAATGAAGGCACCAAGATTGTTCCCATAAACCTGGGGCCCGGATCAGAGGTAGATGCGGCTAGGTGGCTAGATAAGATATAGCCATTCTGAGCGGCGCAGTTGGAGTCCCCGGACTCATCAATCCACAGCAGTTTTTTTTTTCATAGTTGCGTTAACCGGATTTAGACCCTGCCGATGTGACGAAATTCTGTCTCATTCAACGGGGAGCAAAAAAACACGTTTTCCAGTAATAACGGAACAGATATTCATGTCCTAAAGGAGCGAGTTTCTGGAATGTTGTAATGCCCCTCGAGGCCCTTGAGCATATAACGAATAGAGCCGTTAGCCCGTCATCATATGGGCGTTCGATACCACAAAAGGTCACATATCACTTATGAGGGGACACCCTGTCAATCAGTAGGTGATAACGATGGCGACACGAATGCTGAGCCGAATATTCACCGCCGGTTGCGAATTTGAACACATATCTTTAATGTCACGATAATAAAATAACACGAAACGTCATCACATGATCTAGATTTACGGTAATGTCATGCGGACAGGGGAGCTCAGGCTGAGAGTGCGACGGAGAGGCTCGGAGAGGATGAGCAAACTCAGGGGGAAATGCCATAGGGCTGCCGTCAGATGCGGCTTCCATTCCATTCCAAGGTTTGACTGGCACCCATATGGTTGCGGTGATGGAGTGAACGAGAAGCCCGAATTTTGTGATTGATCAGGCCTCAGGCCTCTGACAGGTTGCAAACTGTTGCAAGATGGGTCCTCGTGTTTTTGGTATGATCGAACCATAAGATAACCGGATGAGCCCATACAAGAGAGGGGGAACCGGGCAAATGTAACGGTGAATAGTCATTACTGAAGACCTTCCGGAACACTGATTGCAAGGTGGTTTTGCGTTCCGGTCTAACCGGTTATGTATGATGATAAAAACGCCCACGTCACAAGCTTCGGAGCTTCCATGTGATGAAGCGAAGCTGGTATACGGGTGCCGTCCGAATTGGGAATTCGAGTGGGAACGTGGGGGTGCCATCAAGCGCTCGGTGGCTCGTTTTAGAAAGCCTTTGATGTTTCCAACATGGGCATTTCAGCTCGTGCACGAGGCCGCATCAACGAAGCATCTTTCCTAGTCGGATTCGGGCCAACGGAGCAATCGAAGCCATGGTCGGGGGGCATGCGGCAGCAACCATTCGCTCAATTATCTTTTGTGATTCGTAACGCCTGTGGAAAGAAGAAGACTGATGAACAAGTCAGTCCCGTTTCACGAACGCGCACAGAGGGTTCGGAGGAAATTAATAGCAAGGTGGAAAGAAAAAAAAAAGAGGAGGGCTCAAGTTCGGATCGCCGGGGGTTCCCCCGGCCCAGACGTGGTGTTGTTGGTACCCCTTTGGGAGGAGAGACCTCCTTTCTTGCGTTCCTCCCAGCTACCAGTGATCACGCTGTCCCGGAATGACTTGGTGACCATATCTGTTTTCGGCATCAGATTCTGTTCTTTGCATGTGCCACTCCGTCAGCTCCCTAAAAGGCCACCAGAATTGTCCCGAAGAGATTCGCGGTCCGGAGACTCGCATGTGGACAGGTGGCCAGGAATGGTGAATCCACTGATTTCATTTCAACAGGTAGAAACGATGTTGCCCGAGTAGGAGTGAGGTGAATGGCTGGCCAAATAACGATCAACCATGTGTACCGGTCATACTGGTCATCGATCAGTTATCGATTTAGCGGAAATGGACGAAGGCATGGTTTGCTGAAAGATCGGAGGGAATTCAGTGGCCGGCCTATGACTGCCCAAAGTAATGACTGAGCCATGGAAGTAAACTGGATGGATACTGAGCTTGATATATGACGGTGGCTGCATCGTATGTGGTCAATGGAGTGTTATCCAAAGGCAGGAATTGTCCATAAAGGCAGTCAGGGGAGTAGCTTACTTCGATCGTAGGTTATGACCAGAAAAAGCCCCCCCATATTAGGACGGGCACTACAATCAGTAATAAACCACACCAGGTGGTACATTTTTGGCATCTATAAGATCAACTATATGCCCCCATTAAGGAACATGTGCATTGCTGAGAGCGGTCCAAAGCCAACCGCCTCCTCGACACGTCGCAGTAGTGGAATGAAGAGCCGCCTAGCGGGGCTGATCCCAGGCGGAATCATTAGGCCGCCACCAAAACCTCTGCTATGCCATGAATCCACTGCGAAATGACAATGAAAAAAGGAGGCAATTGAGCATCCAACGTACGTACCTAGTGGTTGGGCCATCACAAAAATGCAGAAATATACCCATAGCCTTCCATATATTCCACCTACCCTCTTCCCAGTGGTACGACGCCACAGCTTCTCAAGCAAAAGTAATAGTGCTTGTGACGTGAAGAACACCACCACATGCCAGTCGAACCCCTTCCCGAGTAAGTATGCCGAGCATTCGTGGTACATTCCCGAGGCAAAGAATGTTCCGAACAACATTCCGATATCTCCGGCAAGCCATTTGCCGAGAAAGCCTCCGTAAGAAAAGAATATCTGGCGAAACACCTGATGCCATCGTTTAGCCCAGAAGATGTGTAGGGAGTTAGAGATCCAAGGGTTATCCAGGAGTGGAGGCCACATTTCCGGAGAGCTAGAAAATGCTATGAGAGCAAGCAAGGTAATACAACCATATGCCATTTCAAACCCGGCGATGAGACACGTTCCTGTGGCAAGGTGTATTGCGGTGGAAAGAATGTACCGTTGTAGGATAGGTAGGTTGTGTTTGAATATCGTTCCACCGTGAGGCGAACCGACTTCTGGTACTAGTTTGATGAGAGATTCCAAGGTATCGAAAATGAGGAAGCATTTGAGCGTAGATATGGCAGTAGCACATAGGAAGGCAGAGCGCTTGGAGGGTCGTGGATCTCTTGGAACATACAAGTCGGCGCCAAACTGCCACCCCAGTCCGCGGAAGGTGAGCGTCACTTCGAATGCGTCGTAGAGCCAAGGTGGTAATGATGTATTTGTTGGTGGCGTCGTATACGAATAAATCTCTTTGCAATCGACAGATGAACCGCAACCGTCGAAGCTGCCATTAGAGCAATGGCAAGCGGAGGACGATTTAGACAATACGCCTGGCTTCGTTTCACCCGCTTTGAGCATTCCATCTCTCCTCCACGCAAAGTCAATAGCTTTGCCACAAATCAACTCAGCGAAGAGTCCTATGGGAACAAAGAACACATTCAATTGTGTTATGTTACGCGACGCTGCTGGCACACCGACCAAATCCTCACCTTGTCCCCAATTATAGATATTGAGTTCTGGCTCCGTGTGCATGAAACGAAAATATGTTCCGAATGAAAGGCAGATCACTAGAGGTAGGAGCAACAGCCGTAGGTAGAAGGTGTCTGGACGTCTAGAGAGGTAGGCCATCAAGAAGAATGGGATTAATGGCAGGAGAAGATGAGGGACATGGTGGAGACGTATGGGTATGCGATGTTCGGGATAAGGTATTATTGTTCGGTATGCTTCGTAAGCGCTGCGGACAGATGCGAGAAGTCAGAATGAGAGGCGTGCAGGACTCTGAGTCAGACTTACACATGACAGATGGATGGCCACATGAAAAGATGATGAGAGTTGGTTAGGTTATGTAATACCTTGCTTGGCAAGGTTTCTCCTGCATATACCGTGCGAGTCGGTGCGACCCACTAGTCATCAGATCAGATGTCAGTGTGGAGCACCGCCTATCTTATCGATGATGATCAGGTTCTGTTGGTCTGCAACTCAAGGTGACGAGCCAGACCATGGTCGGGACGTTTCCAGCCGTTCGTGCTTTCTTTGTTGGTGTACCAAGACCACTCACTGTCTTCGGACGGTCTCTTCTGCTGATCACCCTCGAAGTTGCTGCAAATGCCATCTGCTGGGCTATTGCAGCGCGCTCACATGCAATCTTAGGGCTCGCTATTCTCGCCTGGGTACACATGCAAACTGATCATACGGGTCAATTCCACTAACTCGTTCTTGCAGACAATTGGCTTGAGGCATGGTAAGGACGAGCTTGCTACTCTTGCCACCCAGAGTGTCGTTGAACTGCGCACAGCTCTTGACGCAGACCACATAAGGTTATTCGGTGAACAGTTTCGTGCATTCGTACGTTGCATCTTATCTCGATCTGCCTCGGGTTATTCATGGCCGCGACAGTAGCAACTTATCCTCGGATTCAGTGCGATTGACAATGCCACACGAACTCTCATCAATCACGGACGACTTGCAATAACGTGCGGACTATTCTTCTCTCTCGGACACAGCACAATAGTAATCGTAGTGGTATGTTCTTCGAATTCTGATCCATTCCGGACCCCTTTTCAACGTACCGGCGACTAGAACGTCGCCATAGTTATCAGCACGAGCATCTACAATAAACTAAATGGAGTCGGTAACGTTGGGTCGATAGTAGGTGTGTACCATCACTCTGCAGGCGGTACTGTTTGTATATCCACCTATAGGGACGGCCATCAGTGGATCTTTCTTGTTCATCGTTGGTCTCGCCAATTCAGTCATCCTCTACAAAATTTTGCGTCAACGTCGTCAGGTATGTCCACCCCACGCCCCACCTCTTTGATTTGCGCACTTTTCATCCAACGTCCAGGCCAGACGTCAACGAGATTCGGAGCACGGAGAATCAGATCCAGAGCCTGCCCCAAATCAGAACATGTTGATGATGCGACTACTTGGACCTTTGGTCAATTTCGTGAATCGTCCGTGGAAGGTTCGCCAGTGCAGCAGTTGACAATTTCATGGGGTATCTGATGAACCAGATTGTCGGTAGATGTACCCTGTGGGTGTGCTATTTGGTCTAGGTGAATCTTGCATTGTACCTCCTGGTTGTGTGGGTCTTGATTTCCTTGATACGTAGGGTTTGATACTGCATCTTCAGTCGCCCTACTCGCCATCTCTGCATTGGCAAACAACACGCAGATGGTGCCCTCAGATGTTATCATCTTGCCTGTGAGACCTCCCTACTCCATCTCCATTGTCCGGTATGGTTCATGCTCATAGAAAGTTACTATTCACGACGGGGATGACCTTGGTGGACTCAGTCGATTCCATATTGATGCTCTATTCGTACACCGGATTCGCTAACCATTCATGGAGGATTTTCGAGCCACGCAGTTCCTCTTCCAGAACTGGCGATGCGCGATCGGTGAACAAGCATGGTGCGGTGTTTTCGATCGAGGAAAGGACAGTGGAGGCATGCCCAGCGACGGCAAACGAAGTGGTCCCCGTTAATCAGTCCCGCAATGCAAATGAAACAGAGAGCAAGACAGTGGACAACGCGCATGACAGCGACAGGGACGCAGCGAGACGAGAGCACGATGACCACATGCTGTTGGTCAAACGTAACACGATGTCAGAACTCAGCATTACCTTGACGACGATGAGTATTTTGCTTGCGTTTAGGTCAGTGAATGGGGTTGCGTCTACTGGCCAGACTGATCTTTCCGTGTAGCATCTCACTCATAGAGATTATGGGACTAATCGGGGCAAATTGTGGCAAATGTCAAGCGGCAGCATCCGCTCCTGGTGGTGGAGGACTGGCAGGAATGTGGTGGAGGGGTTGGGCACAGGTGAGTCGAGGGCACGCGTGATTGGGATGATGCTGAACAGAGCGGGTTGCAAAGGCCAATGATAACTCTGGGTACATCGGTGCAGGGATAGTTGGAGCATTCATTGTCATCGTCGGTGGTTGGTATGGCATGAGGCGGCTTTGTATGATATTTTTTTAATTTATGTGTGACGTGTTTTGGCGTGTTATTGTGGAACAATCTCTCGCCGATCCGACATACGTTGGACTCGACCGCGGCCACAGCTTGCCGTCGCTGCCAACGCTCTTGACGACACTCACGACTATCTCCCCCTTGTATTCCTATCCCTCCCGCTGTACTCTCCACCTCCTCCCCCCGATCTCCCTCCGTGCATCTTGCACTGGCAGCACCTCCGGGTCTTCTCCCGACACAATCACTCCGCCCTCTCGTGCTGTGCCTGGCCGTGCAAACGGTAGACCACAGTCGTTTGGTACGCCGTCATTTCTCCCTTCCTCGCCTTTTGGCAGTCATGCCAGAGTTGACACTGACAGAGCTGGCAACAGCTCGGCTGCTCGATACCCAATCCTGTTTCCCCTTCTAATCCATCTTGATAATGGTCCCAACTCGTCTTCACGTCAACACCAATGTACACCGAGAAGTTGTTGTAGCACCGAAAAGATCGGCAGGTCCCTCAAGCGTAACAGCTTCAACTCTCCCTTCTCATTCTCGTTCGAATGGCATACGCCCGCGGAGTGGATCCACGGCATCCACGAGTTCTTCAATCTCTGTCGTATCCCCTTGCCCCTCTTCCTCCGCGTCCGCGTCGTCATCGTCTCTCCGTTTACCCGAGTCTCGCACGGAACCGTCCCAGCCTACCTCCCAGTCCAACTTCAGCTCACCCAGTCCTTCAGCAGATGAAACAGTTCGGGTTCAATCCTCCGCACCCGAGTATGTACTGGCTCTCCACGATTTTGTCCCTCAACAACAAAACGCGACGTGTCTCTCCTTTCGCGCTGGTCAGGTCATCCGCGTATTTAACCGTGACCCTAGTGGATGGTGGGATGGCGAACTACACGGTCAGAGAGGATGGTTTCCGAGTAATTATGTCAGTGCCGATGAACGCGTGATCTCTCTGACGGAGGAACAGCTTCGCCCGTCGGTGTGTGCTGCTTGTTTATCGCAGTTGTTGGTTAACCTCAGTTATCGATTTTCACAGCGCCAACCCTCTCGTCACGCGCACACAATGTCAGCTGTATCAACGGCGTCATGGGCGACTACCCCCTCGCGCGGCTCATCCCGCAAGGATCATCGTCCCTTGGTCACGGAAGCTCTTGGTCCTGACATCGCGTCATACTGTCCGCCTTTAATGGTTAATTTATTGCAGAGTCTATCCCTCCTGCAAAGTGCGGTCAGGTCTAATCGTGTAACGCACTTTCAGCCATCCACAGCATGCATTATATCCTGCGTTCGGTTCATCCTTTCTTCCGTGGAGTGCCTGCCACGCGAGGCACCACTGCTGAAGCGCTTTCCCCCTTTGGCCTTTGAACGTAAACAGATCTTATCCGTTCTGGCTGCATTGGTCTCGCAGGCAAGAAGAGCCTCGGATGAGACATGCGACGAAGACGCTCGAGATGCAGAAATCGAGGGGATGCTCAAGCTCGGCGGCCAGGTATTCTCTCAAGTGCGGCGGTTTTTAGCAGTGGCAGTACAGTGCGGTATTGAACTCCCGGAGAGGGGACCGTCTTCGCCTACCGACAGTATCGCGTCGACACACTTACAGCTCGGGCGTGCCTCTCCAGACTTCATGACAGGATTTTCGATACCACCAGCAGAAACTGTCCAGCTTTCAAGTGAACTATCTGGTTTGAGAAATCCCAAGTTAGAAGACTACGAAATGACGGGTCCTGCCAGGACAACTTTCCGTGCCAAAAGCCTCGGTGACCTTCGATCTCAGCGCAAAATACCATCATACCGAGATTCAAATTCCTCTGTTACTCCCTTACTCCCTCACCGGACGCTCGTCGCCCGCGCGACGCAAGAGCAATACCTCGCCTACGCCACTAGTCGCCACAAACCAGCCATGCTGTCGATAAGCAGTACTTCCTCATCTTCGTCATTCTCTTCCATCGACTCACTACGGCCCCCCATGTTATCCTCCTTCCCTTCCGGACCGTCGACTTCCGCCGAAGTTATGGATGCGCTCAAACATACCCATGATCAATACCTCTCAACAATCGCGGCCTTTATAGGTCACGCACATTCCCATTCCCGCTCGTCTCATGCATCCAGTACAGGCCATATGTATGAACTGGTGCGAGAGATCGTCGAGATGGTTTGCAAACTCCTTACTATTGTCGAAGCGGTTATGCGGCACCCGGAGATTCCGAAACACAAAATTGGCAACCTTAAAGCAGCGAAGGAGGGACTGTATAATGTGACAAGTTCGCTTGCAGAGTCTGTTCGACTTCTTATGGTTCCTCTTTCACCGGATGTTACGGAGGAAGCAGAGAAGGCATCATTGATCCGTTCAGCTACCGCTGCTTGCAAAGCCGGTGCCGATTGCGTTTCCGCGGTCAAGATATGTCTGAGTCGAACCTCAACGGAACAGCAGTTCCTCATCCAAGTTCCAGTGAGGTCAGACTCGAGTCCTACCCCATTCACGCCGAGTAGGTTTTCGCGAAACCGGCGCAGTGGGTCTTCCCTGCATCAGTCTTACCGAAGCAGCATCGATGAGGACGATGTCACCGTTCAGGGTCAGGCACCAACGACCCATGCTCCAAAAACTCTGACACGGATCCAGGAGACGTTTTCGGATTCGTCCGTTCTCACCGGCCACTCGAAATCATCTGATAGCTCGCAGGACACCGCACCTACCTCTCTAGATGAACAAGACACCTCGTCGTGTTCGAAAGCCGGCCCAACTGTATCCGATGACGTGGCTTCACCTTGTCCAAACTCGACTATCGTTGATTCTGGAGACGTTCAAGGCGTCCAGGAGACCGTCGACACCCTTGAAGACGAGCTCGTCCAAGATGGCGTTTCACCTGTTACCCTTGATGTTAAGCGTGACCCTCTGGGTTACGACCACTCGGTCGAGGATGTCATCTACAATGCCGATGGTCACCTTGTCGCTGCATCTTTGGAGGTGCTTGTCGAGAAGATGATACCCCACGATAGCATCGTCGATGGCGCTTTCTCCGCCGTGTTCTTCTTGACGTTCCGGCTGTTCTCAACGCCAATGGAACTCGTCCATGCTCTTATTAATCGGTACAATGTCATGCCTCCCGCCAATCTCTCGGAGGAAGATATGCTTCGGTGGCAACAGTACAAGGGTATTCCTATCCGCCTTCGCGTGTCCAACTTTGTCAAGAGCTGGCTGGAAATGTACTGGCGGTCGGGTGTAGATGATGTGGTTTTCCGACACTTGGAATCCTTCACTCGCGAAGCGCTACAGCAGTACTTCCCGGGACCATCCCAGCGCATTCTTGATCTCATTGCCATTCGCCAGGATGCGAACACGAATTTAATTAGCCCGAAGAGTGAGCGAGCTCGTGACCCAGGGATGTCTATCAATCCACCGTCCTTCCCCCCTTCCGAAATCCCTCGCCCTATGATGACCAAAGCATTGCTCTCGAATTTACGGAACAAGAATTTCGACTCCGTCACCGTCACCGAATTTGACGCTCTGGAACTAGCAAGACAACTGACGATCATGGAGTGCGATCTCTATTGTGCAATCCAACCTGAAGAGGTACTGGAGACAGGACAGGAGGGATCGAAACCGCCTGTGAATGTTAGGGCTGTGTCCTCCTTGAGCACGGTGGTCACGGGCTGGGTCGCCGAGAACATTCTAAACGAACATGATATCAAAAAACGGACACTCTTGGTCAAATTCTTTATCAAGGTTGCGGATGTAAGTGTTCTTGTTGAGATTTGTTGATACCAGACTGAATTGTGTACATAGCGATGTACATCGTTGCATAATTTTAGCACTCCCCGTTCGATTCTTGCGGCACTGGACTCCTCAACTATCTCTCGCTTGCATCAGACGTGGCTTGTGAGTCGAGCTTCTTAGATGTCGATTATTTGTGTGCTGAGAGAGGTTCTCAGGGCGTTCCCCAGAAGAACAAGCTGCAGTTGGAGGCGTTGCGACGACTAGCGGATCATAGTCGCAACTACCATGAGTATCGCGGTAAACTTCGGAATACTGCCCCACCTGCCGTACCCTTTTTGGGTGAGGTTAACTGCTTACAGGACAAAGCCTTATGACTCACTGTCGCATGAACAGGACTTTATTTGACAGACGTGACGTTTTGTCGAGAGGGTAATCCTTCGTACCGAGATTCACCGTTGGTCCCAGGCAAAAAATTACTGAACTTCAACAAGTACCATAAACTGGCTCGTATTATTCAAGGTCACCGATTTGCTTGTCTCCACCATTAAGTGGTGCTGATTTCATTGATAGACATGCAGCGCTTCCAAGTGCCTTACAACCTCAAGAAGATCCCCGAAGTCCAAGAGTATCTGAACGTTGCTTTCGAGAACTCTAAACACCATGGCGATCTTCAAGACCTATATAGGAGGAGGTGCGTCTCCAGCTAGCGCTGAACCATCGCAGAACTGACTGCGGGAATGACACAAAGTCTGCTTGTTGAACCCAAGCAGCCGGCTGATACTCCGCCTTCAAGCGATATGCGTCACATCTTTAATTGGGCAACACGTTCGCAGGCGCAACAGCCCACATCTGCCTAATCGTCTGGGACATTACTATCTTTCCCCCCTAATTTCGTTTCGCTCGACAACTCTCTGATATCTCATCTTCGACTTTCTGGTTGTTGTTCTGTTTATGACATAATCTCGATTTGCTTCCTCCCTCGGCTTTTGTCGTTAATTCCTTGAAGCGTATTACTTCCCATTGACATCTCATTGAACATCGACTCATTGCATACTCTGGTATATCAATTGCTGTTACACCTGTTCCTGTCTTGTAGTACACGTGCACGGAAGTAGCTAGCTAATCAAACTAGCTCCGTTTGAACGAGAGACTTGACTTGAATGATAATGTTGCACAGGAGACCTCCGTCAAAACAACTTGAATGCACTAATCAAGGACAACCCTTCAAAGTTCAGATTATCATCAGACCCTCCTCTCTCGCAACCCGGGTACCAGACAATTCTTATGATCAATAGCAGGGTCCTCAAAGATCTGCTCCAGAAGCCTCTAGGACCATATCACGACCGCGATATCCTACATGAAACAGCATGTCAAATGAAAGGCGCCATCCAACCCGTCCTGTACTCGTTCATCCTCGAGCACAACGGTCATGTCACCGGGTACAGCTACATCACTTTCCCGTCCCGACTGCCCAGTTCTAACGACCTTTTTTACTCTCGTCCAGCCTTGACGAGTCCGAACGTCCTTTAGAGGGACTCGACGACAATCGCAAGTTTCGCTTCCGTGGCATCCTCAAGATCGCCGATCCCGACTGGCTCTCTGAGTTTGGGCTCAAGACCATCGAGACCGAGCTTAATCTACGCGCAAAGGAACGTGCGTTGCGACTCGGAGAGGGGGAACGTAGGCTACAGCAATTGACGTTGGAACATCTCTTCGAGAACAGGCACCTCACGAAATCGAACGATGCCACCTGGCGAAAAGATGACGAAACGAGGCTCACGGTCCTGATCCAGGGCGAGAAGAACATGCCAGCGACCTACATGCTTTGTACGTGCCATCGAACATCTTGTCGGTGTAGTACGCACGTATTGATGCTGGGCATAGCTACCCGTGTACCGAACGGACTGCTGTGGGGGTCGAAAGCTCAGTGAGTACGGTGTGATATCTAGGCTGACGGTATTCGCTGAACGTCTACTAGCAAACGTAATTACCAGATAGCTACCATGGACGTGGAAACGTATTCATGCTCTGAAAATTTCTTTTGGCGATGGCGACTTTTTGCGCTTATGGGAAAAATCAGCGATCTACATCCGTGGGTTCCCCTGAAGAAGCGAACACCGAGATGGTTTGTCGAAAAATACATCGCGGGGTTTGCGTGCCCACCCGAAGACAAACATCGACGGCTCATTTTGGATGAGGAAGATACGGACGTCGACGAAACGGGAAAGACAGTAACACCGCGTCACCTCCTCAAGCCTCACATGAGTGAGATACTCGGGTTATTCGCTGCACACGCTGACTGGTTCATCACAAACAACGAGGTGAAGAGGAAAAAGCTATTTGACATTGCGCCCTGGGAAAAGTTCGCGAAAGAGGTGCGGAAGCAAAGAAAAGAAGCTGCTGACCAAGGGGTGAGATGGGGTTGGCCTGAAGGACAGGAAGAAGAATCCTCTGAAGAAGACGAGGGGAACGAGGATGAACTCGACAAGTTGGTCAGGGAAAACCCGGTGATTGGCAAGGCAAACAAGACTCTAGCCCGTAAGATCCAGCTCGCACGAGCCAGGTCAGACCGCGAAGCCAAACCAGGCATCGAATCGGGTTCTGGAAGTGAGGGGGATGCTCCAGGTGGTGCAGAATATGTGTCAGATTTCTCGGAGCCATCAGATGCGGAGGAGAATGATTCAGACAACCAGCTTGCAGAGGAGGAAGCAATGGATCAAATACCATGGGAGCTGCAGGTGCCACCTTTATTGCCGGACGTAGATGGCCGATGGTGGTGTCCCTTGCGGGAGTGCAATTACCAGACTGACCTATACGACCTCACGGAGGAAGAAGAAAGAGGGGTCCCCGACGAACTTGTCGGGTACATTCTGCAAAAGAAATGGAGGAACGCGGCATACGACGAGAAAGTCCTCCAAGGATTTAGATGTATGGTGACGAATCACTACATGAAGCACTTTGAAGAACGGGGGGTTAGGGTCGAGAGGAGGGAGGGAAGGGCAAGTCTTTATTCTCATTTCTTCAAGAATACTCGTTGACTACTCATGGACCGACTACAGACGCGATTTGTATTCATCGGCGGTAGACGGAGGCACCGACGTGAGGAGCCCATCCGGGGACCGATGCCTGTACGAGGGACGTTGGGGGGCGAATCGAGGGTTGTTCCAATCGTGCATGCACCACAAGTGGGACATTTCCAATGACGAGCGATAAGTCGCGCAGCATGTATGATTGGAAGTTCACAAGCACTAGGCTGAATAGATATTAGGTATTTTCGCCGAAGATAGCAGCGACCTCTGAGCAAGGGGAGTTTGTGGGGTCTGCATCTGAGGCCTGAGGGTCAGTCTCGAGACGAGATAAACACGTCTGCATGGGGCGTGCGACTGCCAGTGTGGTCGTCCCGGCCGCCAAACGTTCGAGTATCAGATGTAGGATATATACTGTCACCCGTCACCCACATTTACGGGCCCAGGTTTGCCCGAAGGGCCGTTGAATTGTATTATGCCTGGTGTAATGCGATGAAAAATGAGATCGGCGCCCGCGCTGCGGTGCGATGTCAATCATTTGCGGCCTACCACGGGCCGGTAGCTTAGGTTTCGTAATACTCCGCCACGAATCGAGACGCGAAGTTGACGTCGCAGCTTGTCAGTACTAGGCGCGTATCGGAAGATCGGGTGTGCCATCCATATATCAACTCGGATCGCTCGATGGATTCAGGCCATACCCCCATGGCTTCCCCTCCCAAGACAGCGGACGGTGCCGACAGCGCTGTCGACGCACCCCCAGTATCGTTCACACAGCTCTTCTGGTAATGTCCTTCCCCTTCTGCCCTGCCCTCCCCCTCATCCATCCCAGCTATGCCACCCCCTTCGAGCTTGTCCTCAATGCCATCGGGATCGTGGCTGCAGCAGGAGCCGGGGCTGCTCAGGTACCCCCTCCTCCAATCCACCCGTTCATCATCTCATCCATTCCGACTAGCCTCTCATGGGCTTTGTCTTTGGAAAGCTCACCCAGCAATTCGTCTCCTTTGGTTCTGCCCAATCCGCATATTACCAGGACCCCAACAATGCCACTGTTCTCCAGGAATTAGAGGTAGCAGCAGCACAATTCCGTAGTTCCGCTGCTTTAAATGCCTCATACCTCGTTTACATCGGTACCTCCCTCCCCCTCCCTCCATCTACTCACTCATCTTCTGAAAGGAATCGGTACCCTTGTCTGCACATTCATCTACATGATCGTTTGGGTCTACACTGGCGAAGCAAATGCCAAACGCATTCGTGAGAAATACCTCCAGGCCGTGCTGCGTCAGGACATCGCCTACTTCGACACAGTCGGCGCAGGTGAGGTCGCGACCCGCAT